>JAIUCT010000010.1:13881697-13925655 GCA_021307375.1 Tetraneura akinire
ATAATAATAATAATAATAATAATAATAATAATAATAATAATAATAATGATAATATTGATAATAATGATAATAATGATAATAATGATAATAATGATAATAATTATAATAATAATAATAATAATAATTTTAAAAACCTCCGTCCGTGATATTATGGTTTTAAAATATATTGTATATCAATGAAACTTGCACGCGGTAATGTTTTCGTAATACGTAGATTAAGATTCATATCTTTAATTTCTCTACCAACGTATTATTATTAACATTTATAATGCACGCCTGCTGTCCGTATACCCAGTTTACCACCAACAATTTATATTATTATTTGTATTCTAAACAATATGATATAAAACGTACAACGTACTATATGAAATTTTTTGTGAAACCACTAAACCAGATTACATATATTTCTGGAATAAAATAAAAAAAAAATACGCATATTAGATTTTATATACGTAATAAATATTAATTTATAGTTACACATTATTAATAATGCTTTGTATAGGTTTGACAATAGAAATTCGTATATATTAAGAATATATAAATATACATAGGTAATTAATTAATTATATTTGTTGGTTCAGATTCATAAAATTCTAATCATCGTTTAATTTGAGTAATTGTTTATTATTTCCTAGTGTTTTTTTTTTTTTTTTTTAATATCGACAGGAACCGCAATTCTGTTATGAAACGTATTGTATACGTACTTATAAATTATTATTATTTATATCAACATATCATGTTATTATTTGTAAAATATAAATTTTA
Source organism: Tetraneura akinire (assembly GCA_021307375.1). Lineage (NCBI taxonomy): Eukaryota > Metazoa > Arthropoda > Insecta > Hemiptera > Aphididae > Tetraneura > Tetraneura akinire. The sequence continues at coordinate 13,882,463 of JAIUCT010000010.1, forward strand.
TTATCTCCAAAGTAGGTATAAAATATTTATATATTATAAATATAATTCACTTTTTTTATTCATTTCATTATTCATAGAAAATATTATTTGAAAATATCCTATGTTAAGTATATGTAGACTGTAAAATCACGTCATAACGATTATCTTTTTAAAAAAATGGACGAAAAAAATTTGTCCCAATATTTTTGGAAATTCTGGTAAGCTTATTTTTTTTTTAGCCGTCATTTGAACATATCGAAATTTAATTTTTGCATAATATTATTTTCACGCGTTTCCGATCGCGTATACGAGCCGTATAACATAATATACGTGACGTAATAAACGCACTTTTGAATTCAATCACAGTTGCTTCTGATAATAATTATTATTATCATATACTAATATTTCGGATCATAATAATTATTTAACCAAATTGACGGCTACTCGTTTGACTCATATTTATTATATAATATATAATATATATATAGATATTATATATATTTATTATATTTTTAACTATACAAATGAAAAATAATATAAAACTATATTATAGTCTAGTTTTTTAGATGCAACACTTTTCAATAACACCTGTATAATAGGTAAATATAACGTAGTACGATATACACTATAATATATACGGTAAAAAATATAAAACGATTTTATATCAATTAAAAGCTCTCGGTTCAGTAATTACCGAAATATGGCGAAAAACATTTCTAAATTGATACCCATAATAATTTTGTACACGACGGATTTACATATTATTATTTTAAATTCGCGTTGAAAACATGACGGGTCCAGGGTATTTTGAATACCGAACAACGCGAAACATTTTGGTTATACTTGCTGACAGTACATATATTATTTAAGGGTTAAATAGTAAAATATACACATTATTATGATCGATGATAATATTATTAGATATGATATCACTGCAAAACTATAAACAACCGTAATGAAAATTGAATAACTGTCATCTATAGAGCATGAAACAAGTATAAAGATAGGTTATTATATTTTGCCACCTGTCACGTTGAATGATTAACGTCATTGTGCCAATAGTGAATCAGATGTTATACTGCAGAAAAACCATTAAAGAGAACGTTGTACAGAGATTTACAAAAGAATCTCTGTAGTTTCTTTTTGCTCCTAAACGCGTTTTGTTTGGTCGTAACCATCATTATTGAATAACAATTGTAAATTTATAAAATATACTAGTATATATTATCAATGGATATATTATGTTCACTTATTTAACGAATACAACAACACGACCAATATATTATTATAATTATATTATGTAACTAAATATTTATCGTCAGTAGACATAATACAATATTGTATATATTATATATATATTTAATATCATTTATAGGACAAATAAATTTAAAAATTTTAAACATCGTTATAATTATAAAACAACATCTATCGACGATATTTACTTGTAAATCATAATTATAATAATATTTTAATGATATTCGACTTTTACGATTAAGTTAATAAGTTATATTCCAACCTAACGAGGATATTTATAGAACTTTTAATCAATTATTGTTATTATAAAATATATACACACATATCACTACATTACGTCCAAATACGAGTATATTCTAATACCGTATGTGCATAGGGGTAGGTATAAATAATAAGATTGATGTGCGTGTTACGATCGCGTGTGCACTACCGTCGTGTTCGGGCTGTAATCGGCGTTGGCGGGGGTGTGTGGAGGAGGATGAATAATAAAAGACCCGAGACAAATCGTGTGGGAATGGCGTACGAGGGTGAGAAAATATAACCGAAAGAGCTTTTCTCTTATAGGTTGTGCACCGTATACACATTCGAACACTATTATATTCCCGTGGGACCGAGGGGAAAACGCATTTATACTTATTTTTAAACAAAAATATATTGCACAGTCGTGTGTGGTGGTGAGAAGGTGTCCCGGGGGCGGAGTACGACGATGGAAAGTGTGACCCGTGTCAATTAGGAAGAGGGGTCGGGATAGCTCTTCGCGGAAACAATGGTCGAACCGGAAAGGAAAACTTAAAGAACTACCGCTACCGTGGTATAATAGCAAAATCGTTTCTATATATTATATAGTATATACCTTATATCACCTTACCATAGGGCGCGACGATATACCTGTATATACAGGCGTAGACGCATCACCGGATCCATTTGAGTAGGTAAAAGACAAACACGGAACATAACCCGTAACATTATATTACGTATTATAATAATATTATACAAAACGGTCATTTTATTACCGACCGTTGTTCTATAATGATTTGGTTTTTATTTTAAAACTCTAATCTCGTCTCATCAGCAAGTTGTTTATTGGATAACGCACGCAATACCGCGTTGAAAACTTTTTCAAAATGATTTGGTTTTACATACTATACAACTCAATTTACATCATTTTTATTTTACAGCAAAAATAATCTGCAATTCTTCATATATAATAAATATATTTGCAGAAATAAAAAATGAATTAAAATAGTTGTCAGACGAGTAATAAAAATGAGTAATAAAGTCGAGGAGAATATAATAATACCATTTGTATTTTACTTATATATATATATATATTTATATGTATGTGTGTATCGTTAATAATTCCACGTTATGGTATCCATTACAAATGCACATGAAATATATTCAATTTTCTTGCGCAGAGAGATAAAAAAAAAAGTTTTAAACGATTTGTAGATTTAAACAACATATACATTTACTAGAAATACGTGATCGAGGACAAAGCACTGGCAACATACAATAAGTCATACGCAATTTATTCTTTAGTTATGAATGAGTTTATTCGCGAAGTTGACATCAACGTCACGTAGAGCTAACCAAATATAAAAGAAACGAACAATAACAATGGTCGAACATCCCAAACGTAAATTGAAGGGACATAAACATTTTATCAAAAAATAATATTGGATTTAAAGATTAAAAAGTTTTTTTTAAAGTATACTTGTAATAATAAACTAGTAACATACCGGTTGTGATATACATTAAATTCATAATTCTCGATATGAAACATTTATAAATTATTTTAACACGATTTTCAAATTTTTTTTTATAAGACATACCTACTTAATATAAATATAATGTAAGTACTCATTTATTAATAATCATAATGTGTGTTATAGTATATAGATGATTATTGAATTTTTTTTTATCTATATGCCTAGGTATAAATTTTAAAAATAACAAATAAATTCTGAATAATTTTCAATTAGGGTGATGGGTTAGTAATATTTGTTTACACTTTTCTATAAGTATGATCGAGCTCTGTAAACTGATTTATATCTTACTCATATACAAAAAACTGGTCCATAGAATGCAATTATAAAATATTTTAAACGTTATTATTTTTGATATTATACGTATATTAAGAGTAAGAAATAATTATTTATACATTTATTAACTTATATACAATGACAACTTTTACGTAAAATACGATTTCAAGGTTAACCGTTTTATACATTTATTAATATTTCAAATAAATAAAATTATTGAACTTTGTTGAAAATCGTTTCTTTTTTCGATTAGTCTGATTTATCGTTGTCGTGTTTAATGTTTAAAACTTACGATAAATAAAAAACCATTACCATTACTTACTATATGTCATAGTAAATGAAACGAAATTGTGCATGTGCTGTGTATTCAGTTTTTTGGTTTTATATTAGTTATTTTGAAGTTTAAATTTGATTTATTTTTTCAAAAATAATTTATTCGAACCGTCTAATGTAGACCGATTAAGTATTTTATTATTATACAATATATAGGTACGTGAGCGGTGAAAAAACTATTAGTGAATTGTTTTAAAACGACTACACGTATAAAATATTTACATTAAATAAGTTTTTTGATTTTTGTATTGCCGAGTATTATAATTTTATAATAACAATCGCAGTAATTCATTTTTTTTTTTTAGTATTTCATCTATTCTAAATTCATTATTAACAAAAGAAAAAAAATATATTTCAATTATTTATTATAATATAATACAGTCTATATTTTATTGTATAAAGTCTATGATTACATTATGTAAACGTACTTAATGAAAAATAAATATTTAATTTACGATAGGCGCACAAGGTGTTTCTTATGAAATAGTGAACAAAGATTATTTTTATAAATTGTTATCGATCATCTTTCAAATATTATTCTTCCTCTATTTTGTTCACGTATGCCATTTATCATTATTCCTATTTATCCCGGAGAACGCTTAACTGAAGTCACCCACTGTGTTTTGTGTACTCATAAATGTGTCTTTGAGCACACATATTGGATAACAGATCCACGAGAACACCTCACGAGAAATCCAAACAATAGGTGTACGTACAAACCAAAAATAATATATTATTATATCACTATTTTATCAGTACATTATTTTTATCACGAAGATTTACAAAAGAAAGCCTAGCCTGTAATCGCATAATAATAATATACACACGAAAACGCGTGTACAATGGAAAATAATAATCTGACAAAAGCGTAAAAACTTACTCATTCACATTTCACATCTCTTAATTTGTTCCGTCTTTAATAAAATAATAAAGTTTCATCATAATAAAATGTATATTAATTTTATTGCGTTTATTTGTTTTGTCGCAATTATTTGTTTTATATTTGAATGCTGAACGTGTAAAAAAAAAAAAAAGTATGATAAAGTTATCCTTATTTACATTTATTATCACTATACGATCCGTCTTAAATAATTTAACGGGTGCGTTACCGTACACTCGAATCTTACAAAATAAATACGAATTTTATTTAAACGATGGTCTTAATCTAAAACAATGGCTCATATTCGTTAGATCAATATTATTATTATTATTATTATTATTATTATTATTATTATTCAACAATTATAGTAACGCATCCAGTTATATTATGTTTAATTAGAAGGTGTTGTTCATATTTCATAATAATTACGCTATAAGTAATAATTAATTTCAGTTTAGATTGGTTTATTGATTAAATTAAACAAATTAGATTTCAATTTGTTAGTCATTTGCCTATATTATACGTTGTAATTTATAACATAAAAAGAAATATACACACAACTGCTTATTGTTATTGGTATTACCACTTATGCTCTTTATGGGTTTAAGTATAAAAGAATATGTAAGTTAAATTTATGGAAAAAAATATTTAAAAATTAAATTCTAGGTTAATAAATGTATTGAATTATTGATTTCGCATCGTTTATGGTATCAATTCTGTTTTAAAGTTTTATATAAAGAGATATCAATATTTTTTTTTTTATATTTATGACTCGCATGAAATCACAATTTATTCTTTTTTTCTTAAACAATATCTTATATTATACACATTTTTTCAATATTCTAAGATATAAAATATATTTTAAAACCATTATTTTGATATACATTTTAATATATTGGACACTGATAGAAATGAAAATATAGTGCCTATAAAATACTGTTAACTGACATTCATAACACATATTTTTATTCAATAATATAATATGACATATTTATTCATGTCATAAAGCAGTAATAATAATAGAAGCCATTTTTATAACCATTGAGATTAATAACGAAAAATTACTAACGTTAAATTATTTAAAAATATATTAATCTAATTTCAGAACCGGATAGTTGATGTAATAATATTTTTTTCATTTATCGGTAATAATATAATATTTTAGTAATTAAGCCATAAAAAAAAATTAAAAAATAAAAAAAAAATAAAAATAATAATAATTATAATTATATTTAATAATAATAATTCATAAAAATGAATTATTTACAGGAGAAATGATGACTAGAATTGTTATTTAAAGTTATTCAAATAGATAATTAAAAGTATAATAAAAGGATATTATTTCATTATCTCACTTATGCGAGTCATTTAAAAGCCGAGTTCTGGGAAAATTCTCAAATGTTATATATTTGCATAATGTATTATGGATTAAACGACTTCTTAATACTTATAACAATGTTAGTAGATGTGATTCGGAAACTTTGTTGTTTAACTTAAATATAGTTTAAAATATTGAAATAATTAAAAAATAATTTTAACAAAACCTAAAACCAATCATTTTTTTAAGTTTAATATATATATATGTGTGTAATTGAACGTTAAGTTGTAAGTTATAATATTGTTAATTTCATATTATTATATTTATAACTGATGATAAACATTACTCGTAATTTAATTCTTTATTGTGTGTAATAAAAATGTAAAAAAAAATTATAACATATACGTTGTAAATTGTAATTAAGCGCATGGGTAATTGTTGAAAATAAATTATTTTGAAAACAATTTAATTTATTAATATGTATTTTTTTTAAATTTAATAAAATGAAATATAATACGAGAAATTAAATAATATTCGCATTATTAATAATAAATAATATAACGATAGCGATTTTAAAATGTATAGATTTTAGTTGGGTTGTTTAATATTATCGTTGAATAAATCTATTATTTTAGAATTTATTATTATTGCCACATTTACAGATCGTTAATTTTTAAATACGCGTTACATGTTTTTTTTTTTTTTAATACCTATTAACTTTACTAACCAGTAACCATTTATATAATTATAATACCTATATGATTTGACGGAATTACCTTTTTCTTTTTTATTTATTTAAACTTTGTATGTAGGTGTTGCAGTTATATTAGAAAAATATAACTTATAAACATATAATTTCTATTAATATAATGAAGCGTTGGCGCGATGGTACTGTATATAATATATATTACTATATAAGGTTGTTGATTAAAAAACCGGTACCCTAGGTATAATAATTCGTTATAAATTTATAATAAACATCTCGAGAGACGATACACACGATTTGGTATTTTGGTATATCAATGGCAAAAAAAAAAAAAAAAAAAAAATAAAAATAAAATTACTTAAAATATTGTAGGGCCCGGATTTATTTAAATTAATTTTTATAAAAATATTTTTTTTTTTTTTTATACGAAATATATTGAGAGGAGAATGATAAAATTTCTTTGTCGTGTGTGTAAATAACATATATATTTATATATAGGCATATAATATGATTCGCATACAAAGATCATCACGACGGCAGTAGGTTTCACGCTGAGCACTGATACCACTTATTACCCAGCGTGTGGTCCAAATATGTTTTTCTTCCCTCTTTCCTTTTTATTCTATATATATATTATGTATTTGCCATTTTTACCCCATTTTGCCGCGTGTCGGGGGTTGATGATATTTCGTGATAAAGGAAACCTTAACGAACGATTTATATTATGTATTGGGGCGGTGCGGCTATTCACATGTGACATATAATATTATGACTACAAGACGTCTGCAGCGTAATATTATATTATATGGTCGTTCTGCAGATCATAATTTTAATGGAGGAAATCGTATTCGAGAGGGGACATTCTCTTTAGAAGTTATATTTATCATTATTTTTTTTTTTTTTTGTGATATCATGTTATGCATTTCATTTCTTTCTATATAGGTACACTAACAAAACTTATTTTTAACATAATCATATTATTATATTCTATATTCATAATCATAATTCATAAGGTCGTTATTATTGTCAGACGATAATCGACAATGGCTCGTTTGCGATTTCATTGATTGAAAATTATGCCCGATGATCTTGTAACTAAAATTCATCCGAAAGTTTCAGGAAAAATAGCCACAAAGAATAATATTATCATGCGTTATTATTACCACCTATATAATTTAAAATTTAATTAATTATTAATACGACATAGAGGCGACCAAAAACAAATTATGTGTATAACGTTTATTTAATAAGTTTTACAGTCATATTTGATGATTTTACGAAACGAAATGATTTTGTCGTAGGGACATAATAATTATTATAGTAGTGATTTTAATTTATATAATAAAAATGTTTTAACATAGGATTTATTTATCAAAACACAAGTCGTCACATTTCTGATTAATGCACATGAATTGAGTAATTTGTTAGAATATTTTTTACCTGCGTATTCAAGAGAAAATTAATAAACAATGCATCCTTCCATTAAATTAATAAATTAAAAGTATTAAATAAAAATATAGTTATTAATGTGACCATAATTATGTATAAATTATTATGATGGCAATAAAATTTATAAAATTTATAAAATTGTTAAAATGTCACATATATAACATCTTATAGGTACATTAAGTTTATTAAAAACTTATTCTTCTATAAGCACATTGTGTTATTTTAGAGTTACGGTTTTTATATTCACTTGGTAATTCTAACTCTTATATTTTATATTATTAGACGCGACTCGTATATGCAGCCTAAACAACCTAAAAACCTAAAAACAACTGGAAACAACTCTACTAGTGCGGTGTGTGTTCCATCCATATTAAATTTAGTTCTCGGGAAATAGAAACTCTTCAATCTTGAAAACTTTGTTTAAAAGTCTCGAACCCGATTAAAAAAAAAAAAATAAATAAATAGTAACATTGATGTTGATATGAAATTACTTCGAAAAAAAATTATTCGAGTTTTGAATAATATTATTGCGATATACGTAATAATAACATACCACTGCGATGGGTAATATTATAATAATATTATTATAAATTTATGATGAATTAAACTACGATTACTATCATATTATTGGCATTTTATATTCTTTTTTTTTTTTTTGCATTTTAAGTGCATATTTTGTTGCATTTTTTTGAAATTTTTAAAGGCTTTTTAGTGCATTAAATTCACAGCCCTAATATACACAGCAGTTATGTACTATGGACATAAATTTGAAAAATTAATTTTTAATAATTCCCGTTCCAAATTCCAGTTGTCAAATCACCTAATTACGGGTATATGACCAAATTGAATAATGTAGGTTTATGTACATATTATAATATATACCTATATATACCTACGGAGAGACCTTTACGGCGGACTACCTATAACATAATATTATATTAATTTACGAGGTCCTGCCGTCGTATTTCGCATAACATTGCGCATTCGGTGCATTAAAGCCGTTTATTGATTACACGCGGACCCACCGAAAACGGTTTTATCATATTACAGCCGTCGAGCCACTGAGGATTTGTCCAGGATAATAATATGTATAATATAAGCATAATATTATAATATTACTATATATAGGTATATATATTTATTATATTATACACAGTACACAGTGACATGTAAATCGATGTACGAATCACGAGAAGGACGACAAACCGCAATTATGGAAATCGTGCAATGGTAATAATGGCGACGGCCGTGTCGAAATTTTCGAAATTATTCATATATAAATCGCAATACGTTCTCATACATAATATGTACATCCTGTATATATAAATATATATACGCATAAATAATGATAACGTGAAACAATATATGAATTATAAATATGTATTAGGGCATAGCGGGCGAATGACGAATACCTATACCGTTAATCGTGATAATAATATTATAATATTATGATGTCGTTTTTAATTTTATAAAATTCGTTTAAAAGCATATTATTCCTTAATAAGAAAACACGCGTTCTTTCGTTACGAAATTATAACGAGTAACCTATACACCATATATTTTACTTCACTCATTACTATAATTACGTACATAATATAATATAATAAACGTGGTATAAACTCAATTATTTGGAAATTGTTACCACTATTTTTCAAATTTAATATTTTAATGCGTTTTTTTTTTTTGGAAATATGTTGAACAAATAATGTATAAGTAATAATAGTTATTTTTAATTATATAATATTGTAATAATTTAAAGTTTAGAAAAGTCGAGTATAATATTAATGCAAAAACTTAACGAGTGAACAATTTGTTTCCTTGCCTTAATATTCTCTTCGTTTTATTTATTTAAAGCCTAAACGTTAAACTGTTTATAAATAATAAACTATTACTTAAATATTTGATCTTTAAACGTCAGAATTATGAATTCAGATTACATTAAAGATAAAAATAAGGAATGATTTCTATCAAAGAAAAAAATAAATAGGTACTATAAAAAATATTTCTATTTATAAACGACTCTTAATCTTATGCTATACAGATATAATATTATGTTATTATATTAATAAGACATTTTTTCGGTGTAATAATTGTAGTTTGTACGGTCGATTCGACTATATATAGGCATATTATACAATATATAATATACGTTTTAGTTTTAGAAATGTCTGCCGGTCACATATAATAATAATAGTGTTGCAAACGCAAAGTTTACACCCTAACGGTTCTTTTATATTTTATTAACGTTATTAATGAACCCACTGGATGGCGGTGGCAGTGAATTCTTGAATAGTATAGCTGGACCCCTAAGGGATATCCATCACGGACTTCTACCCTACGCGATGCTGTTTGAAAATCACCTGTCAAGACATAGGGGAGATGGTGATTTCTTTTTCTCTTTTTTTTTTTTTTTTTTTGTTACAAGACGTTATATGTTGGCGAAACACGCAAAATGGGAAAAACCAAAAGACTTTTCATGTTTTTAATCGACAAACTATATTTTTGCACAATGGTTACGTATATGTGTGTATAATATAGTTTTCCCCCTTTAAACGTCATCACGTTCGTTTCCGGTTATGAAAAACTCAACTGACATACGTATCCGGTTGGATGTGTATTTCTGAAGAACGCAACGCGTACACCGACTCTATATTATATCGAGATAATAATTATTTTCAGTATAAAATTCTTCCTTTGTACACATTCGTTTAAACGTAAAAAAAATATCATAGAGATAATCATAATATTATGTTCGATATAGCCGTTTGTATTTTATCAACGCCCTATTTTAAAGTTTTATTATTATTAATACAAAACACAATAATTTATATATTACGAGTAAATATATTGAAATTAATAAGACGTAATTACGTGTTTTGATCGTAATTTTAAAACTAAATAAAGTTTTACTGCTATCTTTTTTTTGTATAATAATAATTTTAATTATAGCTAATGATAGCTAATTTAGCTACTTATCTTAGCTCTAATAATATGTAAGGTGTAGATGTAAAATCATTGAAGGCTATGTTATAATGTTATTATAATATAATGTATAGTTAGTAATATGATTTATCATTATTTTTTTACAATACACATCACATAAAGTTATTTCTTAGAAGTTGTCACTAAATCTTTATATTTTAAATCTGATATATATCACAGAATTCATTTTGCAATAGGTACTTATTGTTCACTGGTTGGGAATATAAAATAAAATAAATGGTAGAAAAATCGTCAGTTAGAATGCGTATTCACATACCTTATATGTATGGATAACGAATATGCGAGTGCATTCTCACGGAAGAAAATGATTCGATTTCGATGTATCAAATAAAATGTCGAAATTATTGAATTCTTAACGTCATGTTCTTTAGATAATATTACAGTTATGAAAATATCTTTAGGGTTGTTTACAAAATTTACGAATTCATATGTTATATTAAATATTTTCAATTGTTAAAATCAATCGTGTTAACTTATACATAAAAGCCGGTATTATCATCGATAATTAAATTTCATGAATTTAATTTTATATAATATAATTATACTCCGCATAACATTTATTAATATTAATTGACGTTTTTCATAATATTAATAAAAACATTTACTAGTATCTACTTTTATTATTCAGATGTTTCATATCAAATATTTTAGTAGAAAAAAATTACAAATCAGTTAAGTCATATTCCGGTTCGCCTGATTATTATATTATTAGAGATGCGGGGAATCTTTCACGAAATACAATTAAATTGGAAAATTTCAATAATCTTCAATATTAACAATTTAATTTTCAACAAATATCATACAATATATTTTTGAAAATGATGAGACATAAAATTGATATTATATTTCACAAACTAACAATTCAATATCGGAGATATAATTATATGATGAGTATTTTCTCTTTGCAGGTCGAATTTTTATTAAAAATTAGAGCGTTATGTTCGAGATAAACTTCCTATCGTATTGGGTAAAGTATGTATTGTGTAAGTATATTATTCAATCACAGTAAGATTTATTTATTTATAAAGTTAATCAGAAAATGAATATTTATGTTTGAATTCTATACCACGGTCGAACAATTTAAATTTTAAGCTGTATTTACGAGAACAATCAGTAAAATGTTTGTACCAGTATTATTATAATATTATACGAGTATAACAAGTGATGATGATTATAGAAAAAAGTGAATATATTGTTTATATGCACCTAAACGGTATACTAATTTTATATAGCTATGAGTTATGTTAATACGTATATCAAAATAAAAGTTTTTACGCTTTTATCTACTCCAAATGATTTTAATCGGAATTAATTTGCTTTAGTGTTTACGGTAATTTAGAGCTTTAGTGAAATGTTAAGTGAAACAGTTTGTACACAGTATATCAGCTATAAATTCAACAATATACTCGTATATGTATATTTTTTTTTTAGATATGTATTATAAATTAATTGATTGAAAATCACCGTACAGTAATAAAACCCCTCGTATTATTGAAATAGTTATACGTTATACGAACTGCGTAGTAAACACAATAAATTAATGGTGTATATTATTAATATAATATTACAATATTCAGTTTTCCAAATTTTTTATGTCTTAATAGTCTTGTTTGTTATATTAGTTAAGTAATATTATATTTTGGTTACAAATCATGGGGTAAACATTATATTTCTTTTACATGCATTATATTTTTATATAAATAATTTATTTAGTGAATATCAAAAATTAACACAACGTATGAATTTTTAACTGTAAATAATTATCTTATAATAAATTGTATATAATATATTGTATGCTATTATTAGGCGTGTTATTAATTATTTTACTTTTTTTAATACAATATATTTATTAAAAGTGATATATTTTGTTTTAAGAATATAATTTTTACAGTCCGATTTACTATATGAATGTAGCAAAATGTAATTTAAAAAATAAAAATAAAATGATACATAAGTAAATAAAAATATTTATTTGAAATTTAATGTAACATAGGTAATACGAGTAGATTTATTTTTAAATTTAAATTTCTCTGACCAAATGTAATATTGTTTTAATTTCTTACATTAATTATTGAAAATAATAACTGTCTTAATTAAAGGTCAACTTTGTCTTATTATTATTTATTAAAAATGTTCAACTTACAAGTACTTATCATTAAACTATGAAGAAACCTTGTAATTATTACAAAATAGTATTTTGAAAATACTTTAATGTAATTATTTAATATAGTGTAATAAAAAATAATATAGAAACCTAAAATAATATAACGTGATCGAAGTGTCTGACTTTTCAGTTTAAAATATAATTCAATACCTAATAATAACATATGATTATAGAATCGTATATTTGAAACATGTATAATATATTTAAGAATAATCTTTTTTTATACGCAAAAAATAAATATCTTTAATATTTTTATATTCATATTTCATATTTAATACATAAATATAAGTATAACCGGTAGAAATCAAATGTAGGTAAGTTATATTAGGTATTACTGTATTAGCATATCGTTTCTTTATATGTAATTTGAATATTATAATAGTTCGCACATATTCAAAAGAATTTTGTTAATTTTAAATAATAGAGATGTATATGTTTTATATTACTTTATAGAAATTTTTTTTTAAAAAACGAGAAAAATAATATGATAATTATTATATTTCAATTAATTTTTTACTATTATTATCAAATCATACTAAATAGATATTTTTTTAAACAGATAAAATAAAACACTATTTTTACTCAATAATAAGTATCATTAAAAGAAGTGCATTTTCAAAAAAATATCGAACATAAAAATGGCAATAGAAATTACAATAATATTTGAATTTAATTTTATTCGATTGTGTCCATGGAACAGTTATATATAACTCTCTAAGCTGAGTTCTCAATGGATAACAGTTTGAGAGCCAATGATATGAATATAAGTAATCCTATTTGAATAAAATGCTTTCAAATATGATGGGAAAAAGAATTTACAACTTTATAATCATAAATTAATAAAATATGATTGATATAAAATTACATATACACGCTAGGTAAGAACCTTAATTTAAATGTATATTTATATGTATGATTATGAATTTCATTAATATAACTTATTTTAATATAATATAATATATAACATGAGATATGACTTAGTTAAAGTTTTCAAAATTTAATATTAGTGATGTTTGTTCAATATCATAATTTCTTGAAATATCTTTAATATCAAATTTCTTGAATATACAAAACAACTAAAAACTCATTTTATAAAATGAAGAGGATAAATTACAATCATTATGCAATTATTACATTTATTTTCTTACAAAATTTTATGATCATCCCATAACTATTCATGGAATGACAGTCATCTAATTTTGTAAACTCCTCCAATTTGTACTGATTTAAAATTGATAGTGATCTTATTTCTAAATGGATTAGTCGTATTATAGTATAGTTAATACTGGTAGTATTGCTAGTTGACTTAAAAAACAATTTTTTTCTTAGATTTTATACGACTTTATCCAGGTATTCGGTTCTAACACAGTAATAATAAAATCAAAATAATTTTCTATCTGACATTTGTATGATTTATAAAATTGTAATTACGTATAATTATTTAGTAAACGAATTTATTTGTTGCACCTAAGAGTATAATTATTTAATTTGAGTAATGATAATTTTGAAATAAAAAATAAATATTATAACATTATAATAATGAAATTGATTTTTAATCTTATATTATACTTTAAAAAAAACAACACGTTATTCCAGAAAGGATGGCGAAAACATTCTATAAACCAACAACTATTATAAATCTCTAATATAAAATACTAACAATTATTTTGATAAATTAGATTTATTATTAAAATGAAATGATTATTTATTAAGTTAAATTAATATGGATTTAATGGACCAAATATGTTGTAGATATGTGGTTTCCATATGATATTTTATCAAATAACTAATATTGTCATGTGTCATCTCAGTTAAGTTATTGAATATATTATAATGTATTTGACACTCCTATAAATAATATTTATATACAAAATAAAATTTAATTATCATATTCTTATTATTTATTCTAATTATTAGATATCGATAAATGTTACGTATTTCAAAGTTCGTTAAACAAAAACTATATATAATATATAATTTATTCATTCCAATGTGGTACAATATAATATACTAGGTAAGTTATTTAGTTATCGTTCATAGAGTTGAAAAGTTTGATATGACTGCTGTGTCAATAGTTAAAAAAAAAATATATATATAATATTCATTTGGTTAAGGGTCAATTTGTATTTTGCCATTAATGTCATTTTACGTAGTAAGTGGATAGGCAGTCGAATATTTCAAAAATACTCATGTTATTTTTATATTTCAATATAAATGTTAAAAGTTATAGTATTTGTATTGTGTATATAATACCTGTATAATATTATAAATCTATTATTTTCATTAACGAGAGTACTTTTTTTGTACAAATATATATTTTTATATTATTCAATCGTACTCTATATACCTAATAATATTATATTCTATAGTTATATTAATAAAAATTGTGTTTTTTAGTAATTTAAAAAAATAAAAATAAAATAAAAACCTCGATAAAAACATACATACAGGATGATTATGAAATATTATGATAGAGAATAACGGTGTAAATTTATGACTTCAATTTTTGTTTTATTGTAATAAACACCGAAAGTCTGTTCAACCACATATTGTACGAATAGCTATCATACAACTGATAAGTGATATTTCCTTATTTAAATGACCCCATTCTCTTATTGTTTATTTGGACTTTAGATAAAAGCGTGCCAAAATACTTAATTCAGGCAACCTTTCATCATATCCCTTTTACTGTGTATATTGTGGTTACTACTGATAAATCATCGGCAAGCACTTAGTTTAATCGAGTCTGCCAATTTGTGAGCCCTAGACGTTGACCTTCTTGATGGCCATCTCCTGATCCAATAATATTGGTTTTTAAACTGATCGCTAAATATTTTATTGTACCTACTTGAATGCTATTTACTAAGATAATAATATTATAGAATTTAACATAACTTCTATTAAATTAAACATATTTGTGTTGAATTTTAATTTATAATTAATCGTAATTGGTTAGTTTTTTAATTTTCAAAAGTTTTTAAACAAATGTGTAATATTCTTTAAGTTGATATGTATATTATAATGTATGAAGTTTAATAATTTATAATCATGGCTTTAGATATAATTTTTAATATGTTTGGTTATAAAGAAAACAACATATATTTGGTATAATTTGGTATATAAACTTTTCAACATTTACCATATTATTTGCAATTCCAAATCGAATATATATATATATATATATACCTAATCAATCAACGTATTTTATTTTAGTAGTTAAAAGTTAAAACATGTACGATGGATGTACTTAATAATATTATTTTTTAAAGTACATTTTTTTCATTGAAACTTTCGTAATCTTAATTCTTATTTAGTTAGATATGCTTTAGCTATTTTAAAATAATTATTTACAGTATATTATATATAATATAATTACATATTTACTTTATTGTTATTTACCATAGTTCTATGTTAAATAATATTAAGGACAAAAATATATACTTTTAATAATTATTATAAATATGATTATTATCACCTAGTCTATATAGATACTCCTAAATATAATTAGTATAATATTTATATTAGGAATAAAATTTAATTTATAATTTTCCATTATGAGATTATTAGAGTATTATTATTATTATAATTAAAAAAATAATTAGATTATAATTTAATTAGGTATACAAAAATACAGTCTAATATTGTAAATTAATTTTCTTTAATTCACTATAATATACTTAATGAATAATTATATTAATTATGTAGACTGAATGGATGATTTTGTATTTTGATAAATTACCAAATTAAATAATAATTTTATGTACAATCGGGCATTGGGCTATCAATAGTGATTTATTGAATTGCTAGTAAAACAAATATATTGTATTATGTAATATTGAAAAAAAACAGTTTTAAGATACGAGTATTATATACAATTAATAGTATAATATGCTATATACTATGAATACTAATGAGATGCAGATTAGGTATAATAATTGAATATTAAGCTATTACAATATCGGAGAAGGATTTATTATAATATTATGTTACTATATAGTTTTAGCTTAATGGAATTTCTTTGTTTTCTCATTATTTTTTAACTTTCAAATGTTTTGTGCCAATTAAGGAATGTAGCTATACGCATTTATATATTCTATATTATAAATACTGGTGATAACTAGTTACAAATTCAATGTGGTTACATATTTTTAAAGCTCGAATTAATATTTGTGTATATTATAAAAAAACTGGACATTAACTATAGACTTATCAAAAAACGATAACATTATGTGTGATATTACATATTATATACGTAAGTATAAGATTATAAAAAAAAAAAAAAAGAAAAAATGAAATATATTTTCTATAGAATAAAATCGTGACAACAATAATAAAAAAATTGTAATCACAGTTTACAAATGGCTTTTTATAAATTTTTTATAAATCTAACTTTACATTTTTTTAGTTTCAATCGTGTATTTTTAGTCATTATTATCATATATGAGTATATTATATATATGTATATATATATATATATATATATATATATATATATATATATAAAATCCAGGTGCATTTTATGAAACAGTTGTGTCATTAGTACAACATAATATTATTATGATTATTATAAATTATAATATTTCTTGTCAACCGTTCTATTATTTTGTAAAACATATTTTTAAAATTTTTTTATATTTTATAGCAATATAACTCATGAAACGTTAATGTTTCTATTAGATCATTAAGTTACTATGTAATATGGTAAATACAAATTTGAGATTTTTTTTATCCAGGCAAATCTTAGTTTGTTTCATGTTTATTATAGGAGTCAATAAATTATATTTAATTTATTGCCTATTTTATTTTATATATATTATTATTATTCTAACATTTACTTTCAATTATCGAACTAATATAATTTTATGTTTATATTTTTTATAAAATTTAACATTATATTATTTTCTTATAACATAATAACTGTTTAATATTCATTTATTTTATTTGTTAAATCATTATAATTGTATTAAAATTGTTTATATATAATTATCTAAAAAATATTGTCAAAATTAAATATTAATTTAAATTATAATATTATACGAGTATACACTTTGATTTTGGATTTAATTTTTTGATGGGTATCTATATAATATCATTTTTCTAATACCCATAATCTATTATATTTAATATTATCACCTTTTGTGCTGAACAGTTTATTTTTTCATAATTATGTAAATTACAATGTTAAAAATCATCGTATAGTAAAACGTTATTATCTACGTACATAAACATAATGTTGTTTTGTTGGTTATAGTGGATATAATTTTAATTCCGAGACGAACTTCATCCTTCGGGCGTCTTTCATGAGTTTGTTAAGATAATGCAATATAATAATCAGTGTCGTGTTAACTAAATTAAATGTCTGTTGGAGAATTATTTATTAAAAAAAAAACAAAATACGAAAACACTTGAACGTGGTATCTCAATAGCAATAGTAATACCTACGTTCTACGTAATGGGTATACCTACCTAATTATAATGACCCGCGCGGTTCACGTTGACCTCTAGTGATTGTAACGTTGTTTTCTTTAAATCGATTATGTTTCTTCATGGGTGTTTACGAATCTTCGCGTGTGATATTATCGTATATTTTATACGTACAGATAAAAAAAAGTTGTTACGTTAAAACGTTTGCTGGGTATAAAACTGTTTTTACCGTGTTAATAATCGATATAGTATTTTTTTTTATTTTTTTATTTTCCATCGGAGGGCTGTTACTGAGCGGCATTGCGGTTGTTAAAGACGAACCGTTAAAAATAATAATTCAGAAAACGACGGAATCGATTAGGAATATTTTTTTACACGCCCGCGTTATGAATGAAATGTTATATTATTCTTCCGCCACCCTCGAGTGTTACGTTGAACATGTGTGCGCGAAAGAAAGAGTTACGCGTTTTGACTCGGGGTTTTCTGTAACAAAAAATCATTCGTTTTGAGGAATTAAACGGACGTTTCTGTACGCAAATTTACACAATTTGAAGCAAATATTTCGACGAATCGGTAGCGAATATAATATAATATACACATATATACGGATTTACGATTGTCCAAACTCCTTATCACTTATAAGTTATAAGTTATAGGTACATATAATCGTATAACCCAAGTCCAATTATATGATTATTTATTCTTATATATCATTCCGTTCCGTTATCAATTTCCATACGGAATAATAATTTCTATAGCGTTTTACACTAGACTGCGTGATTATAATATACACGTATTCCTTATCGGTGAACCGCGATATTATGTATATAATACACGGTTTTATGCTCAAAGAATTAATTACGTTCGAACGGATCAAATTCGTCGGGCGAAATGGACGAAAGGTGAAAATTGTTCGTTGGACTATTTCGTCTCTTTAGGACACGGTGAACTTTGAAGTTACGTCTTGTTTCGAATAAAATGCTATAGGCGAAGTCTATATTTTAAATTCCAGCCTCGTACATTAGCATAATGTAAAGACGTCCTTTCAATCAAACGGTATAATATTTACATTCGTTCGTACGAATACGAACACATCCTCCGACGCTTCGATCATCACATTTTGTATAATATTGCTAATAACGTTCAATTTATATGCGTAAATATATTACAATTCTCAATTTATTTTTAATTTTTTATAGATTTATTGATGTTTTTTTTTTATTTTTGTATATTAAATGTCATAATAATCGTAAGTATAATCAAGATAAAATAAAACTTTTTAAAAGAATATTGTATAAATAATATGTTCACAAAGTTTTCTGCGAATAAGGTATACATTGGATTATAATGTTTTGGATATAGTTGGATATATAAAGGTTAGTTATATAAAATTAACGTATTCATTTTAATATTGATCGATTAATAATTTTAAACGCTTAATTATAATATTTATACATTATGGTAATTGTACGAAATCACCTCGAAAATGTTTTATAACACAGATTTTAAACACGGAATCAATCAAAATTATATATTTGTGTTAGGTAGGTACCCAATATATAATAACTACTGCAAACGGTATAACATTTGATTGTTATCTAGTTTGAATCAATAAAATCTAAATTCTATTATAAATATAAAATGAATATTTTAAATTTAAACTCTATACCATATATTTTCTCTCGTTCGTTTTGTTCAACGTTGTTTCGTGCGAAAAATTTCTAAACAACACTATTTATTTTTATAATTTTCCGAAAAAAGAAAAATAGAAAAATTTTATTTTTAAACGAAATTCGGTAAATCGAATAAACTATACATTGTACACAGTGAATATAAAAACTGCGTAGTATGTGTACGTACACTATACGGTGGCTTCAGCCGGAAGGCGAGGGGTCTGCTTTCCATTAAAAGCATCGACGCGCCTTCCCCGTAGGCTTATTTGGTTATAACTTCTCTATTACACATACACACACACACACACACACACCCAGAAAAATATTTTTGTAAACAAAACCCACCTCATACATACACATATATATAAGAATTAGTGAAAAAATAAAGGGGAAAATATTGTTATCGTATACGTTCTGGCAAACCCGATCTTACCTCTTACTTCTATATATATATATAACCACCCGACAGTGCATCAATCAACAACCCTTTACAGACGCCGAGCTGCAGAGTGTATTATATTATATACAAACAATAACGAGTGTGTGACGTTACGTCAAATTTCCCCCTAAGTTTAAGGTTATTGAATTTCGTTTCTTTATTTCCATTTTTGATTTCAACAGAAATTGGCAGGCAGCACATTACAGCATCGGATATATGACCCGCGGTCATGTGAAATCTTCAACGATATGTATTATGCGAGGTAACTGGATGAGCATACGAAATTACGATTTAACATTTTCCAATAACTGTTTTCTTCAGTTTATAACACATCATTTTGCTCGTTCGTTTGTCTATATAATAAAATATAATAACAACGAAACATGTTCATAAAAATATTATAGGTAATATATAATATATATACGTATATTATAGTGGAAATTTTGAAATTTATGATTTATTCCAACACAAAACGTTTGCAGTTATGTATCAGTTTATATTATACTCGTATATAGGTACTTCACATTATAATACTGTTTTGCTCGGGCGAATTGACATTGTACAGTCATAGTAGGCATATTTTTCGTATTTTTACAAAATTTCGTAATTTTTCGTAATTTTCATATTATTATTCGATAAAAAAATATGTATCGTGTAATATATGATTATGAATTGTACATAAATAAATATATCGATTTTAAAATATAACTAGAGACAAATATTAAATTATCGTTTTCAATGGACGTCGGATTATTATTTTTAATTTATTTACTTGTGTAAATTATTTGAAAATAATTATCAATGTATTGTTTATTATATTAATTAGAAAGAAAAAATTAATTATTTATTATTGAAAAAAATTCGTACGAGAATATTGAGAATCTTTATAATTTTTTATTGGATATATAATTTTTTAATATACATTAAAGTATTAAACAATAATATTACAAAAATGATTATATTATAATATTATTCATTATTATATTTGTTTATATATTTATATTTGGTTTTGAAATAATATGAATATTTAATTTCTAACTAAGAATTTATTTTCTTCTCTCCAGATATGATTTAAAGTTAAAATTGAAAAATATATTACTTGTTGTTTAGAGGCCCTATAAAGTTCACTTTTACGTGGTCTTTTTTTATTTTAAGATCAGTCACTATCATATAAAATATTCTACCCTAAAAGTTTTATATACTTTATATTTTTTTTTCGAAAAACATCTACTCAACACGCGAAACAGAGAACTTTTGAATTGTGACGTCCAGACAACTTTCTTTTTCAATACTTTATAAGACATACTTTTTGTTTCTTTAATTTAACCAAAATTAATCCTAAAATAATAATATGAACCTTTGACTTTTTTTAATTTTAATTTTACTTTCAAGGTAGATATGTATAATGTACATACACGTAATATGAACAAATTCCGTGATCCGACTTTGAACTTCTACTTCCTTCTAATTCGTACGTTTACTTTTAGTTTTGACAATAAGAAACTTTTTCAATTATGACTTTATTCTTGTATTTGTATATATGTACATACCTGTGTTTATGTTGAATTGGCGTAATATACATTTTAAGAATTCGTTAAGATAACTACAGAATATTTCACATTTTTATTTTTATTTGTATATCATGATACATTTCAGGCAAATCATACATCATAATGTATTAAAATTGTAATAAATTATACAATTAATAAAAGTTAATACTTAATATAATTATTATTATTGATTGAGAGTATTGTGTTTGTATATTATTATTATTGTTTTTTTTTTTTTAAATAGGTACATAATATATTATACTTATTTCTGGTTTTTTAAAACATATTACAAAGAATTACATTAAATTTACAGTTCTTATACCTAATAGTTATAATTGTATTCATTTTCTTTTGTGAATTTCCTTTAAACGAGAACCATTTACCTAATAATATATGAAAGTAAACCTACATACTTTATTTAGGTATAAAGTATAATATATATTTTTTCTGTGTAGTACCCATTAATAATTTTCTTCAAGAAATTTTATTTTTATGAAATATGTTATGTGGTGTTATATTTTGTCTACGTTACTTTTCTTTGTAATTTCGTACATAATAAATTGTATTCATTTTCTTGAACGATATCTGTTCATAAATGTTTTGAACGGTCATCTTTCAAAAATAACCGGACCGCAATTAAAGCGAAAATAACTTATTGTGTAATGTTTTGGAAAATGTTAATTCACGTCATAAATATTAAACATAAGTTATACGTATATAATATTATATATTATTTATTAAAATCAGTATTAATAAATTAGTGACTAGTGACTACGTATAGGTGGAATTTTTTATAACAGTAATGTAAATTTAATATTATTTGAAAATTATTTGAAAAATTTTCCAGTAATAGTTAGTAACGAAATAATAATAGTTATAATTAAAAAAAATGAAAGTGAATATATTTATGATGTGAGTGTTAAGAATTTTACATTATTATAAAATATAAAATAGTGGTTCGATTTTATATTTTTATATAACGTAATTATTATAGAGATGATCTCATCATTAATTCATTATTTTTTTTTATCATTAAATAGAAATCATTTTGGTTGTGGGAGATAAAAATTATACTATTTTAATTATACTCGTATTATAATATTGTTTGGTCAGAGTAATAAATTTAAAAAAAAAATTCGAATTTTTATTACATTATACCACGTATCATACATTTAAAATTAATAATACGTCTAAGCTTTAGAAAAATCATAATTTCTTAAATATTGTATAATTCGTGAAAAATTGTATTTTTAATATGAATTTAATAATATTACTAAATTTTTTAAGAACTAAAAATTATTATAAACATACCTTGTATATACTTATAATGGTTCAAGAATTCCAAAAAATTAACAAAAATTCAATATAAATATTTTTAAACCATTTTTTTGTATTTAAATATAAACAATAATACAATGTTAATGCTAACCTTAAACGACTAGGTTTGTCCAAGTTTAAAATAAAATATACTCGTATAAATATATAATATTATTTTGTTTATTATGAAGGTATATTTGAAATATTATTTTGAATACATTATTTGCGATTCTGCGAGTCGTATAAAAGATTTGTTATTGAATAACGTTTTTGTGAGCATTTTATAGGGCTTCTAACATCCCGGTTATAGTTATGTTAATGTGGTCCATTTCTAACTGACGCATTGCACTCATTATAATATAATATTATGTACGTTATGACGATTCGTGTACTTATGTGTGTTTTCTCGAAAAATTGAAACCATTCCAAAACGCTTCGCGTACCGCAAATCGTAACGAGCTTCATAGGAACCGGCCCAAGTTTATCACCATTAATGTATACTATATATCTTAGTTCTCTCGACTTTTCGCATACTCGCTGAAATACATGATATATTATTATTATATACATCTTATTTATGCAATACGTCGTAATTTAATATTTGTATTTTTAAATGTATATAACTCACGACGTTTGAAAGAAAGACGGTAGGTACTATTCTAAATAATCATTCGTTTCAGAGACATTTATCTTCGAGCACACGTAGTCGACCTCGTATAGGTACGTATAGATTTCGTACAGGATTTTGCGTCACAAAAATGGTGGAAATTATTTTACATAATATTATCATATTGTATTTCCAATGTTACAATTACGTTTTTCTTCTTCTTTGAGTTAACTTTATTATATATCATATTATTCTGATCGTCCCGTACACGCGATTCGCTCCGGCGGGACAACCATAACGTATCGGGCGAATTTTGTGTAGGTGTACATATATTTATTTTCTCTCTCTCTCTCTCTCTCTCTCTCTCTCTCCCTCTCTCTCTCTGACAGTCGTTTCCTATCTCACCCTCGCGGCAGCAATCCCTCTAAAAGCTTCCAAAACGGCAATATTGTTATATATTATATTATATTGCCGTGTTCCGCGAAAAACGCGTTTTATCCCAGCCCTTCAATTACCCGTAACTCCCTTTGTGTAAATTATTTAACTCGATATACGCACTTATCCACGGCCGAGTGCAGTTTTTTCTTCTTTTCCCCGTTCCGCGCATCACCTCAGGCAACAATTTGCGCGGTCCGCCGGAGACGACCGCCACCGCTGTCTTCGTCGCCACCGTCCTCCGTCACTAAATAAAACCCGAAGTATTTATAAGTTAACACACGTTCCTATTATGGGGAGAACACGATTTCGGCTTTCGCCCCCCAGGGTAATGTATAAGTATAATATTTAGGTAAATAATTCATGGGAACCCCGACACGTGCTCGTGTATTCTTTATGTGCGTCGTCCTGTCAAAAATACGATTTTCGAACGGATTCGTCGACAATACACGAGAACGTACCAACAAATCCCGATATATAAAAGTTAAATACCGGAGTTTATATATTACTATGCGAAATGTGTGTACGACAACAAGAGCGATTAATCGTCGGGCCATTGAACTGTATACGGATTATAAATGGGTGACATTTTACCTAATACCACGTCGATGTTCTCTTATTGATTTGTTTTGGCTTTCGCAAACGTTCGTTTTGTGTCACAATACAGTTTATCAGTGTTATTGCCTAAATACTAGGCAAACGTCGATGATATGAATTACAACAATGTTTTGCTTTAGGTTTGTAAATTTTACACGTCCAGTGTCGCGACCAGCACGATGATATAGTGGAAACCTATATACTATACAGTCTGACGTAGTTCAATTCATGATTCGGAAAACATTATGATGTCATACTAGTCAGATCATTCGTCAATTTCATTACTTCTTAATGTTTATAGTTCAGTGGCTCGATCACGCGTGAGTTTTCTGTAAATTCTTTACGGTAGAAAAACACCTTAGGTAGAATAAGGATTTTATAAATTAGGTTTTAATTCAGAATGACAGATCGGTTTAATCGTAATGACCAAACCATAATTTAGAGGCGAAAGAAAGAAAAATCGATAGATCTTTGAAATTTTTCACTCGTAAAATTCGCAACGATTGCGAAGAAGCTGGACTTTAAAATAATTTTTCCTAAAACATGATTGTCTAAATTGGCACAATTTGCTTATTATTGTGTTAAAATCTCTATAATCCTTTAAAGTTTAAAAATTTATTTAGCGTCTATTTAAAATTATTTTTATTTTTTGGACATTAGGGATGATACGAAATGCTTATTTTGATATTATTTAGTTATGATAATAAATGAATTGTTATTGAAAAGTTGGAGTTTGTCGACGACTGTTTTCATACAAAAGATTATAAATAAGATACAACGTTAACGATCATCATATGCTTTAATATTATCGTTTTGATGTAAAGAAAGGAATATTGTGTAAATAGATGAAATTTTTTTTATACTTTTTTATTATAGCGGACAAATTGTCGTAGTTTTATAACATGATGTGTACTGAGAATACCCAAATACTGGGGATAGAAAATATTGAATAAATAAAAAAAATGTTTGTTCGTGTATGTTATCGGGCAATAACAAAAGTGTTATAGCGTGCGATAAACTTGAAGAACTAAAGCTCGTAAAGTTTTTATGCGAAAATTTGACATACTGATCTTTTGTCGCTGTTTATTACACGGTTTTCCTCAGGACTAGATTGAGCGGATTACGGAAGTGTTTTTGATAGCATGACGGTTCTCACACAACTTATAACCATTATAAACTATTTTAAGTCAAAATAGTTTTCTCGAGTGCTTAATACAAAATGTTTATATTAATCCCATGTTGAGTTTATAACATAAAGTAAATTTGCACTTTGAATGAACTTATACTTCCCATGCTTTGATTTAAATATTAACGTCACGTCAAAAGTATTCAAATGGATTAAAAAATATATATTTGGCTTCACCATAGTTTGGTGTTTAATGTATATTATAATATATATTTTCTAATAATTATATTTAATTGAAATGTCAAATATTTGACATATTATATTCCGCTAAATATTCGTAGTTACTAAAGTATGTTTTTATATAAAAATAATTAAATGTTTCACTTAAATGTTTATATTAATTTTGGGTTTGATTTTAATTTTTAATCTATATAACCATTTATAAATTTTAAACTCTAGGGTTGTCAAATAATGGAAATAATATTTAAATCTTATTAAATTCAAACGATTCTTTTAATCTAAAATTTTGATATTATTAAAACGAACATTATAACAATTTTAGAGTTAAGGTTATTATATTTATTACGTTTTATAACAGTTTAAATGAGTAGGTACTTTATATCTGTTTAAAAATAAGCGTTCACTTGTATATATTTAAAATGTATTGTAATATTATCGCACTAAAATAAAGCCATTTTAACGGTTATGACACTATTATATTATGATTAATGATTACTATCATGATATGTAATTAGAATAAAATGATGCACTACCTAGAATAGCGTGGTATATTATTACCAGTAATATAAAATAAAGTATTAGTTGGTTAGATTAAATTTAACACATTCATCTTAGTTGAACTGAATGGTTGTTGTAGGATCTTAGGCCTATACACGCTGTGATGTATGTTAATTTTAAAGGGCGTGAACTGCGCCACCAAAGTTTACGGTCATCCCGCGGGAAGAGATTAGATGATATACAAGATTCAAAGTCCATTTCGTAAGCACAGAATAGAATAAAGGTCTTAACACGATGTCCTGTGATTCTTGGGATAGTACAAAATGGCTTGGAAGTAATTCTTTCCGCGCCCGAAACTTCCAAAGTCCAATTAGCAAGTAAAGATCCATTTAATTAGCTGTATATCTAAACTTCAAAATACCAAATTTTAGTTGACCCGTCGGTCGGTTATGAGTTATACTTATAATAAGTTTATAACATTATAATATTATGATCGAATTAGTCCATAAAGTATAATATATCAATATATTATATATATAACACATGTTTTTTTTTTTTTTTTTTAAGACAATAATAATAATTTATCGTTTTTTTCATAATATATAAAAACAATAATTTACGAAAAATGCATCGATGTTTATATTTTTTTATAAAAACACGTAAATGTTTACGTATAATTATTTATCTATACACAACTATAATATAATTGAGAATTGACATTAACTATAGTATTACAAGTGTCATTTGTTAATTTTATGCTCAGTTTTATCTGCAATCATTTATTGTTTTCGACTGTACTACGTCGTTTCGTAGCTGCAGATTGATAACCATGTGCAAACGCAAAATCGGCATTTAATTTATTTTTCGTGGCCATAAACATTAGTACGTCGGTGATAAGATAACACACAACAGCGTATTCATAATATATATATATATATATTTTTTTTTTTTCATTATGAATTCAATAAAATACGTTATAATATACGCATAAAAAAATTTACCAAAGAAATATATTATATTATAGTTAAATCATAACGTATATTATGAAATATAATATGCAATGTAATAATCTGTGATACGATAATATTCTGTTAAATATTATATTTTTTATGCGAAATATTTATATTTTATAATGAATGAAAATATTTGTTATAATCGTGTATTAGTAATGTTGAATTTAATTAATAAAAATATTTCAAAATATGTTTTATTATTCTTTTTAAATTATTAAACTTATAATTTGTATATACTTAATTTAGAAAAAAAAAAACGTTTTCAGAAAAATGTCAATTTACACGTAAATAATAATAATAATAATAATAATAATAATAATAATAATAATAATAATAATAATAATAATAATAATAAAAAATAAAAAATACTATAAAGATATAAACCCATATACCTTTTAAAAGACTAAATAAACTTTTAATACAAAAATAGCCAAAAATAGCATAAATATACAAAAACGCAAAAAAGCAAAAAAAAAGCAATATAAAATGTCATGTATAAATCGAATTTGTAGCTGATATAGCTTCGTTTTAGAGCAATAGAAAAAAAAGCAAATGCCTTCAAAATCCATACCTACTCTAATTATTATTATTTTTAAATTGTATTCTAAAGAACATTGAGCGAAACGTAATATTTTCTTTGAATAATGAATAATACGCAATGTACTACACTAATCTATAATGCACGTAGGGTAATAATAATATACCATAGTAAGACTATAATATTTTATGAAAAATAAAAAAATTTAGTTCAATGATACATCTAGCACTGCTTTAAATTATTGTTCAAAAGGTTTCATTGTTGAACGATAAACAAAAAGTAACATTGTATAAACCGTTCTACGTTGGAAACGATTCAGCGATTTAGTTACTCTCTTTTTTTTTTTTTTTTTTTTTTTTTTTAGTAATACAAAAAAGGAAAAGAAAACAACAATTTTCTTTTTTTTTTAAATAAAGTCCTCGAGGTTACTAATACAATGGTACCCTGTTATAATCTTTTCAAGGATATATTATATGTTATAATATTTTAATATTTATATCGTCTGTGAATCGTGAATCTCTCATATTATATACAAGCAACGTTGATTTTATGAATTATACGCGTGTGCGTATTATACTTAGTCAGCCATACAAATATTCCAAACAAAAATATTAATGACATGCCTATATAATATTCATTTATTAATCATAATTCATAACAGTTGTTGTCTATCGACAACAGTTGTTCGAATCGCTTTTATGAACAAATACTACCGTGTGCGTAGTTTACGTATGTACATAATCAAAATATATAATATTATATCATCCGGTACGAAAATTTTAATACAAAAAAGAAGAAAAAAAGAAGCGTACTGCAATATAAATATTAAAGCTGTATCGACTATATAATATTATATTATCACTAGATCGAACAACACTTAGTGATTGTATTGTAAGTAATTACTATTATTTTACTCACATTTTATATACGTACTTAGGTATATATTAATATTTACATAACGAACAATTTTTATGCGTAAGAAGACTGAGTTACAAGGAAACTATCTATTTAAATAAGTATATAAATTATAACAGTATACAATTATTAATAGTTTGACATTCTAGGTTTCCAAAACGTATTAATCGAATTATTAGCATCATTATAATTATATCATATTTAAAAAAATGTTAAAATTGTTACATCAAAAATATTGTGTAGGTATATATATTTCTGTTAATTGGACGGTCGCGTGTGTTTTTTTTCGTTTAATTATTTCTTCTCAATGTGGTCCTTTTTTCTATGACGGGGTACTTTAGATTTTAATCAACATACAATTCGTTCTCTCACATTTGTTTTAACCACTACCCTCATATTTTCATGTCCCTATTGATAATATTTAGTCATTTATTATTGGCCTTCCTTTTTTCTAACTCATATATGGTTATTATATATTTTATATATATTTATCAACAAAAGTTTCGTAATCATTTGTACTCTGAGTTCTCATATTTTCTCATAATACACGTCTAAAAGTACTTCCAAATTATATTATTTACTTTCATATTTTATTTGCACTAGGCCATACCGTTCCTAAAGTAGATATGTATTTTTTAAGATCATATATTATTATAATAATGTTATACTATTTTGTATTTTCTCTATATTATAAAAACAAATAAAATTACATGTGTTCACTGTTCATTTCAAAATTATAATTTTAATTACCATATACCTATTTATGTTTCGTTTCTTCTTTACACGTATTTTGTATACTTACAGCTCAACAATATTATTCATAACAACAATTTTGAAACATTATTATACATTAGAATGAAATTTATACAAATTATTACTGTTTTGCATATAATTATCATACATTATTTTAATGTATTCGTAGATGAAAATCATAATAATAACTATTTATATGCAAACATTTATTATTGAACCGTGGGCATAATAAATTAAGATTTCTTTAATTGTATATTCTTATACTTTTTTTTATTTAAAATATTATTTATGTAACAATATACGAGTATTATTTTTGTTGCATAATAATATATTCTTAATTTTAATATTTTAACAATAAATATTTTTATTTATAAATTAAATCCTATTGAATAATATTTGTTTCCTAAATTTTATACCAACATTACATGTCTTAATAGTATATAATAATCATGATAATAATAATTATTTAGAATTTACATTTGAACGAAGTTTAACATAAAATATTATTATTTTTTTTTTTTTTTTTTTTAAAGAAAACAACTAGGTATAAATTTTGTAAAAATAAAATATAAATCGTGACAATTATTTTTTATTCTGCTTATAATATATTACTTATCATTAATATTCGTATATAATATATAGTTTTTTTAGTAATAATTGATTACTGTAGATATTTAAAAAAAGTATTAATTTATAATATAAATCAATATTTAATATACCTACGAATAATTTATTAATAACTAACGGATTTCATATGTAATTTGAAATTAATAATTAATAGGGAAATTTATAAACGTATAAGTATGCTAATTGATAATATAATATTTTAAATTTTAACAAAATTAATTATAGATATTACAGGAGTAATATGAGTTTAATGTGAACAACACCTAAATGTAAAATTATTAAAATTACATTAATTTGACTTATTAGAGAATATACAAGTTAATCAATATATTATTATAAGTTTATAATAAAATAATTTTGATAATAATAATTTTATTGATTTTTATTTTGGTAATTTTAAAAATAAATTAGTTATGAATAATATGTTTTAAAACTTTGTTATTTTTATAATATTATATACTTATATATTAATTATGTTAAAAAAAAATAATAATCAATAAGATTTTAATTTTATTATGGATTGAGTAAATAAAATGAAATAAGTACCTATATGTTTTTTTTTTTTTTTTTATTAAAAGCAATTTCGTCATCCAATCGAGAAAAAAATGGATTCAATGATGGTAAATTATGTAAAAACTAGAGAAAGTATTTAAATATCATATTTTATCAGGAATATGCATATATTCTATTTTTTATTGGAATAAATGTGAATAACTAAATTTCTGTTTTTTTTTTCAAAAAGTAATATTATTTTATATAATATTATAGAGTTTGAATATTTCGAATTTAAGTTTACTCAAGTGAGTATAAAATAACGAATATGCCATTTAATTCATGTCAATATAATATCAATTGAAACAATATACTACCAGACGGTATGTATAATAAAATACAATTCTTCTGATATTACTATAATATAGTTAAAGACTTGAAATGATTGCCGCTATTTTATTTTTCAATTTGATCTAAGTATTCACTATTAAATTATATATATGTTATGCAATTAACAATAAGTAATAACCAATGGACAAAAATATTATTAATATTAAACTGCTTGGCCATTTTTTATTCAATATCAAGAATATACGTCAAAGTCATTTTTACATAATATAAAAATTAGTATTTACTCTACGGTAAATTTCTTTGTCCTAAATTTATTGTCAATTTTCGGCCATCTACTATTGTTTTCTTGATCTATAAATCGATTTAATTAAACTTTAGATTCTGAGCGAAACAAAGAATGTATTGGATTTACACTGATGTGTGTCTTTTTATTTTTATTTTTATTTTTTATGTCTGTAGAAACTTCTTCTATCCGAAATAATACACAGATTTTCACGAATAGCATATATTTCTGATTGGAAAGTGGATGCTCAGCCCATATGAGGCAATAGTATGTCATCGTAGTCGTCGGGGAACACAATTATAAATTGTGTTGAGCAAGCAACCAACTACCTAGTCTGAATTGACAGGGTATATAGTACGATACATAAAATATATACATCAGTGTGATGCAATCATTTTGTTCAATTGAAAATAATGTGCGTCACATAGCCATGTTGTTTGTTGTTCTTCGTTCGCTACTGCAGTAACATGAATCGCACGTACTCTTTTTCGTTCATATTCAATATTTTACCTTAAGTATTATGATACATCAAGTTTAGATTAATATTATTATTATTATCACTTTGATGGAATTTTGAAATTTTCTTTTTCTTTTGACAGCTTTAAATTTTAAGAATAAAAACTTAATTCCTTTGCTGATGTAACTCAGTTTTATCTTTATATAATTTATTTACTTCCTATTGGTTTAATTCTCATTAATCAAATGAAATCATAAAAAATGTAAATGAATGATTTATTAGTATTTTACACATACGTTATTTTGGGAATATTTGTTATAATTGTAATTTTTTTCGACTTTATATAATTATAAATAAAAAAATAAAACAAATTATTTTAACTTCCGTCATTTTTACTTAGATTTCACGAAATATCGACAAAAAGCGAAAAAACAAATTTCGAATACCGATTATTCCTACAAGCTACAACTACTTCGTTTCCATTAAGTGAATAGTATCTACGAATAGCGAATATTCAGCAAATACAGGAGTCCTTAAAATCAGTCTTTAAAATTGTGATATAAAATTATGAGAATAATTAAAAAATCGTTAAAACTTAGAAGTTCAATATAGGTGACTGAATATGTACCACAAACGATTTTTCTGTCAGGGCAGACTAGGTTAGCTGGTTGCTTGCTCAACACAATCTACAATTGTGTTCGCCGACGATTACGACGCCATGACTTTCTGCTATTATTAAATAATACTAAAGCTGAAGCAATTGAAGTAATCAGCTACCTAATCCGCATAGACAGGGAATATAGTGCGGGATATATACATCCTTCTGTCGATTTAATCGTTTTGGAAATTTGAAAATTCTGTGAATCACTAACACACGTGACCTGAAAACGAAAATTATTGATGATTAGATAATATTCTTATTCCAGTGGTGAGAATTTAAAATTCCGTTTAAAAACATATTATTAGTTATGGATTCAACTGATTTGAAATTTATTTTAAGTAGAGTAGAGTAAGTAGAGCATAATTTATTTTTAGTTAATTCTTTGTACGAAGGATAATTCATATCCACTATTGTCAACGTAGTCATCAATGAACACTATTGTAGATTGTGTTGAGCAAGCAACCATATAATCTATCATTAAAAGATATGTAGTCGTAGTGCAGAACGCATATACTTTATTGTAATGTCACTTTTTTCGTGGCAATGCTTTCTAAACCACCAACACATAGTTCTTTAATATTCCCTCTTTCACGATGAGTAAACTACCATTATCCTTCTTAAAGATAAAAGAATATAATATTATTATATTCTACAATATGCCACCTTTTTTCCACTATATATATGAGGCAGTGTCCAGGGATTAAATTCTGTACCACAAAGCTATAACAAGAAGACGGAAGTTAACACTCTCACTCTCCCACCAATAGATATATATATATATAGTTTTATTAATCTTACAGGAGAAGTAGATCTAGAATTTATTTGCAAAGAAGGCAAATATGGTTTAGGTTTACTTCTCTTGTATGATTAATAAAATATATAGCGTCACTCATATGAGAAATAAGAATATTATTCTCTCCTCTTGATTGTTGTCTTTTTCGTTCTTCTTCTCTCATCAATATATACAAGATTATTGATTGTTGAACCTCATCAACCCCAACATATATGTGCATATATAGCATTTATCTGTTAGGGTTGCTGTGGTTTCAAGATTTAATAATTTATATCGTCTTCCATATGAGCAATTTGTATATTATTTTTTCTTCTTCACGTTGTCTTCTTCGTTGTCTTCTTTTGTCATCAGATTTATGAATACTTTCATACTCGTATTTTCATATAATCACAAGTATATATCATCAATATATAGGTAATGGATGTGAAAAATATTTATTCATTGCTCGTTAATCATTATGACAAATTTGTTCTATTCCATTATCTTTTATATTGATATTTGAATATACACATTATATATTATATAAAATATATATATATATGATATATGGAATACTATATTGAAGTAGCGTACAAACAATAGGTAGGAACAAAAGCGTTCCTACTGCTTCAAAATTATAGTTGCTCTGTCCATATGATGCAATTGTATGTTGTCATAGTCGTTGGTGAACACAATAGTAGATTGTGTTGAGCAAGCAACCAGCTACCTAGTTCGCATTGACAGGGTATGTAGTGCGAGATATGATATACAATATATACATTTGTGATCTGTCTGATGCAATCATATTGTACATTTTATAATTATGTAGGTCACATAACCTGTGTTGTTTGTTGTTCGTCGTTCGATACTACAGTAAAACGGTTCGCACATTATCTTTTTCGTTTTTAGTTTCTGAGCGAAGCAAAGAATATTATATTGGTTATATAAAGATTCGTGTTTTTTTCTTTTGTTTTTAGGTCTGAAGACAATTTTACTATCTGAAATAATGCTCTGAATTTCACCAACAGCATATGATTCTGATTGATTAATGGATGTAGTTGGTACTTTATTTAGATCATTTTTCGAATTTCTCAAAATTGACCATATTCAATAGAAAAAACCGACGAAAAAATGGATCATGTTTTACGAAAACTGAAATCTCGAAAAATTCGATTTCAATATTTCATGATAACTCGAGCAATTTTAATCTTAGAGATATGAAAATTATATTAGATGTTTACGTAGGTACTATATATATTTGACAAAATTTTGTAATCGTTGCGTTAATTTTTCTACAAGATAGTTCTTTGAATATTTCGTAAAATTCTCATTTTTATGTATATAATGTTTGATAAAATTGGCAATTTTGGGCATCATGGTCTGAAAATTTTACCGTTATATAATTAAATATTATATAACATCATTTCAAAATATTATAAAAATTCCTAGTCTCAATTTTTTTTTAGCTGTATAAAGTTGATATTTTTAGTTTATAGTTTTTAGTTTTTAGTTTATCTTATAATATATAATAATATTCTTCTTATTATTTCTCAATACTTTTACAATAAGATTAATAGAAAAGCCAAAAAATTAATTTGGAAAATTTTATTAAAGCATACTGATATATATTACTCAACGTATTTCCAAAATATTAGGAAAATTTCATGATACAATTTTTTTTAATATGTGTTTTAATTTGAAATTCCAGTAAAATTAATATTTAAAATATGTATTTATTTATTTATTGTTTAAACGGGCGATGCCCTTTTTTACATTATTACAAATAACAATTAAATTAATTTAAAATAAATAAAATTAAATTAAAGCTACACAATATATACACATTTATAAAAATTTACACTAGAAAATTGAAATTAGGGTCAACATTGGCGCTCGACATTAATCTTCTTAAAGGCTCATTGGCCAAATAATTGGTGTTATAATGCGGCACATAGAAAGTAGCAGTAGACCGAGAGGGACGCAGTGGTACTTTGAAACATAGTAGCGACATAAGGACAGCAGAATCAATTTTATTATTTAATAACCCTGTAAGGAACTTCATGCCTGCGTTATGTCTACGTTCAGCTAAGGATGATAAGCCAAGGAAATTTTCAACCGGTGTATAATTATGTGGTTCACACGGAATTCGAAATAAAAATTTAGCAAAACGTAAAAATCTACGTTGAACACGCTCAAGCTGTTTTGAACCATCGGCCGTGTGTGGATTCCATACAACGACTCCCTATTCTAGAATAGGGCGGACAAGTGTATAAAATAATGTTTTAATAGAAATTCCTAGCTTAAAGTCCCTAGCTAACCGCATGACAAATCCAAGAATTTTTAATGCTTTACAACATGTATTTGGATTTTTATTATTATATTTTAATATTTTAATATTTTACAATAATATGTTACATAAAATTCACAAAAAATATTTAAAAATTTAATAATTTTATTGAATCTTAAATACATTTTACTTAACTCAGTTCCAATTAATTGTGAATTATTAAATTTACGATTTTTTTTTTATTGCTGTTTAAAGTATAAAAAAAAAAGAGCTGATACTCCTGCAGCAGGGATATAATTATGGCAAATCATAGTGTTTTATTTATCTAGAATTTGAATGCAATGATAAACCATCCCATCATTCGAAAAAATTATTTTGAGTGAAGTTCTGTCAGATATGGGCATTTAGGTGACAAGGGATTTTATGAGCATTTATATTGAACTTAGATACTTAAAAATTTTATAGGGCGTTCATTTATGTACTATATTTCTACCTAAATGATCCTTATATGTGTGATAAACTTTTGCGTTCTAAATATTTAATAAATAATGTCATAATTTTAATCAATACCTACATTATCTGACTGAACTTTGCTCAGAATCGATTTTTCGAATGCAATATGGTTTATGATTGTATTCAAATTTTAATTAAAATTAAACACTATATGATTTGTGTCCCTGCGGCAGGAGTATCAGCTCTTATTTTTTGATTCGTATTCATTATAGAAATATTTTTTAATCTAAAATAATAAATATTACCAAAGAAATTTTAATTAATTTTAACTACATTAAGGACAAAACATTAAAATTTAAATCTGTTAGATTGATTAAAAAAAAAATAGTTTTAATATTTAGTGCGACAATTGTGTTCTATAAAATAATGTTAAACCTGATGGGGACGGGAAGGTTCATGATTAGGTCAATAATTGAATATAAGTATAGTTTAGTGTGATATTTACTATATTACTGTTGTGAAAGTTTAGATTTATAATTATATGAAAGTTCTTAATTGGATTGTCTAAACTTTATATCAATATATTATAAACATTTTCTTATAAAACGAGTTAAATATTTAAAATTATTTTCCTAACTTTGTCCATATGTTTGACGTTAGAGTTTTAAAACTAAAATCCTCAGTATTACGTGAACTTGAATTAACTGATTAGTTCTCTAGTATTTTATTTATACTCTTATAAGTATTAGTTATTTAATATAACATATTCTATATTATATTATAGTGATAATACTCATGAAGGTAAGTTTAGTTTTATTTTTATTATTTTTTAACACACCACAGAAATTGGCGAAAGTAAATACGAGTAATGAGAAAAAAAATTGCACAAAATATGATGTATTAATTTTTTTAATTATTTGTGATTCCATTTTATTGTAATACACTTAATAAAATTGAGGAATATTCAATTAAAGTTTAATAATATATAATAAAAATAAAAAGCAAAACAATATAATTACGTATATAAGTATAGTATATTTAACCTGCAATGTACTTATATTTGCACCAACTATTGCAGTATTACTACAATGGGACTTACATACAATTTATGTACCCAATTAAATTTTATTACATAAAATGTCTATATTTCAATTACATAATATATGTATATAATGAATATATATGAAGCGAAAGTTTTAGCTATATATTTGGTGATTATAATTAATATGTATTGAAAAAATATGAATTAGAGAAATGATTAGGTATAATTAATATCTAAGGAAAAGTTATAATTATAACAATAGTAATTTTTTTTTTAATTGGAAAGAAAAATATTTGAAATCACATTAATCTTGAATTATAATATTATAATATTGTCTTCTATCACTTAATATTTAATGTTATAATTATATTATACTACAATACAAAATTAATTTTAAAAATGATCGTTTTTTAATTAATATGATTATTATGAATTAGTCAATTAAATAATTGTTTACGTTTTAAATATATTATGGTTGGTTCGTAATCAAGTGACCAAACAGTGATACCTATTTCCGGTTGCATTCCATCCATATGTGGTCATGTAGAAATTATTTCCATGATGTTTGGATTCTAAATAATCAGGTCAAAATTATCTATGCCATCATCAAATTAGTTAATTAAACTTCCAAACTGTTAAACTCAGATGTTTTTCTATTTACCTAACCAAAGAAAACCTTCGAAAAATTATTATATGTGATCGTTAATATTGATAAGAAAAGTAGATATAATACTATACCTAATAATTATTTTATTTTTCAACGTAAAAAATTTGAAGATACTTATTCAATCTATTATACGAGTACATCCAATCATGATGAACTGATGAACTGATTTGTCATTAAAATTGAATAATATAGATAATAGAGTAAATAGGTACAGTAAAATAAAACAGTAATATAAATACTATATTTATTTTTCTATCATTAGGTAAAAATTTAAAAATATTATATTTTTCACAATATTATTTAGTAGAAAATAGGAATAACAGAAATTTGAAGCTTTGATTAAAAATAATTTAGTACTCAGGATTTTTCTTTTGGGGGGAGGGGGTTTAATTTCTAATATTTAAATGTTACAAGAGTCAATTGTACACAAAACAATAATGTGTAAAATATATAAAACGTGTCATTAATAATAATTAGTTTGTTTATTTTCATATTATACATTCATGCATAGTGATAAAATTACATGATTGTCAAACGAATAACGATAACGGAGTGTTTAGAATTTCATGAACTTCATGGTTTTAATTTACTATTTTCTGCTTTTGAAGGTATTTATATTTCGAGGTAGTAATTACAAAAATTATTAATTATAATATAAGAATACCTGAAGACGCGTAATGTTGTGGATAATAAAAACACAGAAATTTTATATTATACATACAAATAAATTATAAATTTATACACCCGTAATATATTAATTAAATTATACCTACATCATGACATTGAAAAATCAAACAATTTTTATGTAGTACCTTATGTAAAGATTGAGTTCGGAGATAGAAAAAACGCCATATACGTATATTCGCCTAGTGTCGTAATTTGGGCAAAATTTCTAAGGTTGCAAATTGTAAATGATCATTTTAAATTTTAGTCTTATTATGACTGTCAGGACACTTTTAATTGACAGAAATATTAATTTAAAAAGAAGTCAATTATTTAAAGAAATACTTTAAATGTTTTATAATTTAATATGTATATACCTTAAGGTAAAAATTTGTCACTTCTCACTTTCCTTAATTTTCGTATTAAATTTACTATCCTGAAAAATTAACAATTTAAAAATATTTTTAATTTTAATTATTATTTTATCCTAATCATTTACTTATTGTACAAGGATCATTATGCGTGACCAATTTTTTTTTTTTTTTTTTTTTTTTTGTCAGATGTAACTGACTTGGGCCAGAAACAATTGGTTTACTATTATTTATGTACAAAAAATAAAAGATAATTATACCTATTTTCAAAATTATTTTTAAAAATTCCAGTTAAAAACCCTGTAAACTTTTTATTTTTAATAAAAAATATACAGAATTAAAGTTTTTTTTAAACAATTTGTATTTTGGATTATAATATTTATAATTTTATAAAAAATATACCAATATACAGGGTGATCAAACTTTTGCGTTACAGAAATAGTGGGGATCGTATTGAAATAGTTTGTAATCCCCACTATATCTGTAACACAAAATCTTGTTCACGCTGTTTAATGTTAAAAATATTACGATAATATAATTATTATTAATTATGTAACAATGTTGGATTTCATTAGCAGTTAGTACATGT
The DNA here is from genome assembly GCA_021307375.1 of Tetraneura akinire. Taxonomy (NCBI): domain Eukaryota; kingdom Metazoa; phylum Arthropoda; class Insecta; order Hemiptera; family Aphididae; genus Tetraneura; species Tetraneura akinire. Next base: position 13,922,434 of record JAIUCT010000010.1, read on the forward strand.
ATCATGCATTGTTTTATAAATAAAATATATCTTATACATGTACGAGTACATAATATTATTTTTTACTCAATTTAGATAAAAATGTCTACTTCATTTTATATTTTAACGTAAAATAATTATTAAGAAATATTAAACTAAATTATTAATTTCAAAATTTTAATAATATAGGAGTCGCAAAATTATACCTTTGCGACCTGATATATAATCAGGGTCGCTAATAATGCAACCTTTTGCTACCCTCAAATTATTCTACTATATCCGTCGATCATCAGGTACGAAAGAACGATGGCTGTTCAGTGTTGCTAAAATCGAATAGTTTCGCATTTTATAACTTTAAAATCTTTTTTTTTTTTAAAATAATTATCTGTTTATCAAGCCGCCATAATACAATATTATAATATACGTAATGCAATACGATAAATAGTTAGTACATTATATTATATTATGTCATTGTTATTTCCATGGGTGGAGGGTTTAAACCCTATGAATCCCCTTGAGGACAACCATATGCTTATCCATAATGAGCTTGGTTAAATTTTAAACTATTTAATACCCAAATATATAATATTATGGCCTTTTAATATTATTTTTTTTTGGTTATAGGACGAATAACTTTTGAAATTTAATTTTAAAGCATAATATATTAATAGTTATGCCACATATTTATATTAATTATTTTCAGATTTTGAAATTTAATCCATTATTTTTTCTTTCTAAAATGAGCTGTTCTCAAAATAATATTCCTTTTAATAATGTAATTATTATTTATTTCCATATAATTATATTGTTTTTTAATTACTGAAATTTGTAATAAATATATTTTAACACCACTAATAAATAAAAAATTCTAATAAGAAAAACACTATAATGTTTTTTCATACATGCGTTTATATTTTATAACTATAAATTATGTAAAATAAAAAATAATTACCTATTCAATATAATCTATACTCAATTTTCCACATAATCCGCAAATTAACTTATTTCAATTATATGAATAAGTTAGCTATAATCATTATAATGAATTGTTTTTAGAAGTTATTTTTCAATTAGGTATATATTTATAAAACATACACAATGCCCGTTAAATAAACTACTGATTATTTGTTTATGACTAAAATATATTAATTTCAAAGTTATTTAATTGTTATTAATTTCAAAATATAATTTTGATCTTATCTTTGTAAGAGTATTATTTATTCTTTAATGAAAATCTCAAACATTAAGGTATTAAAAAATGTACCTGAGTTGTTAAATTTTCCATTAATATAATGCCCCCATGGATATACATAAGATGCAGTATGCAGTTATAATAATATTATTACAAAAATGTTCTGTCTTGTTTTGATTTTTATAATAATTCATGTTTATAAATAATTTATTAGTCTGAGCTAATATTATATTTCAAACCTCTTTTAAAACTAGGTAATAATTTCACGTAGTTATTGTAATAATGAATAACAAATAATATAGCACACAAATGGATTGTAGGCTAAGTTAGTTAACTATTGTCTTCAATACTTAATCAATCAATTAAGATAAATATAATATTTATATAGCTATCATGTATTTTAGAATAGATAAGTGCACTGTTAAGTCCATTCTACATGAAAATTATATTGTAAACACTTATAAATTATACTAGATGTTAAACGAAATAAATTTTAGATGTATTTGAAATTTAAAATATAATATTATATAATAAATTATAAAAATATTCTTCTTTTCTATTTTTATTTTATTTTTTTCATATTACATTTAAGACAGTTAATATTGGTACAAATCTCTAAATTATTGCTGTTGGATTATATGTATGATATTATTGTACATTAAGACAAATTATTATATTATGTGGGTATTGGTTATTTGGTTGGAGTATATGGATGGTAGTGTTATAAACATATGGTAGATTGTTGCTCCTTTCATAATTTTCGGAACACATTTCAATAATTTTGATCACTTTTTAGTCCGTATATATTATTATACTCGTATATACATGATTTACCAAATATATTTAATTATTGTAATATTTTCTCAAAAATTAAGATCTTTTAAGACATTTTCTTTAAAAAATTATAAGTTTTGGTATCCGCGAGACTATAATAAATATTACAATTATAATAACTATTTATAAAATAAAAAAATAACTCTTTTATTTTTGAGTTGTTTCTTATGTGCAATTTAAAGATGTGTAGTTTATAGAAATTATATTATGATAAATTTAATGGATAGACCTTCTAATTGAATCAAGATGTCGATTTTTAGAAATTTTTTATTTATCAAATAAATTATATGTCTGAGTTTTGATGTAATTATTTATCGTATTTTAAAAAAAATAATAATTATCTACTAAAATTTTGAGACCAAAACATCTAGTTCTAGACTTCTAGTTCATGTATCTGTTCTGTTACATATGTAGATTACATAATTATAGGTAACTCGAATAGTAAAGTAATATTAATTATAATGAATGAATATTTCATGAAAATAACATGTCAAAATTTCGTTTATTGTTTTAATATTTCATTTTTATGTTTAATTCTGATAATATTATATTATATTACATAGGAATATTTAAAAAATAAATACCGACATTACGTTTAATAATTTATTTATTAATAATTGGACGAAGTTAAAAATATTGTTTGAACGTAAAATATTTTCCTACGTCTTTTTTCGACATAAAATTAAGTTGAACGTTTTGTATACAGGCACGTATAACACGTGTATGCATTAATATGAAAACGGCGTAAAAAAAAAAAAAAAAAAAATATCGCAAAAATCCAATTAGGAAAAATACGATTTGGTTTTAATAAGTTTTAGTTTTTGTTTAATTTATAATATTATGAAATACTTTGGTGAAATATTAATTTTTTAAAATGTACATAAATATCGATGTTTACACAGTGTTTGTTCAATATTATAATGCTGGCTAAACAATCGCGCGTGAAGTATACACAATTATTATAATATAAACGACGATGGGTCGTTTTAAATAAAGTGCACTGCGCGCGCTAATGCAGTTAGTCAAAAACGTACTTTTGGCCACCGAAACGGGTCTTTGCGAACAATAACGATACAAGACGAGCAACATCGTTAGAGGATCAATTTAAACAAGTTCAAATCCCTCGCGTGAGCAAAATCCCTTTTCCATTCCGTCGTAGTGTGTGCGTGCATTATTATTATTATTATTATTATTATTATTATTATTATTATTATTAT
>JAIUCT010000010.1:13939736-13964580 GCA_021307375.1 Tetraneura akinire
TTATTATTATTATTATTATTATTATTATTATTATTATTATTATTATTTGATTAATTCTTGTATATATTATGAATTATTTAATCCCGAATTTACATTTTTTTTTTTTTTTATTATTATTATTATTATTATTATTATTATTATTATTATTATTTTAGATTTAATTAGTAAGTTAAACAATTTTTTAAATTACGTGTAAATACTTATTATAATTTTTTATATTTTTAAATACGTTTCATGTGACATGGTATAATTAGAAACGTATGACAAGATTGGAATACAGAATAAAAAAGTGTCTAAATTGTTTTTAAAGAAAAAGACTGAACACTAAATAAATTGTATTTTATCGTACATAATATATAAATTGTTGTTAATCTATATATTAATAATTATGTTTAACGGAAATATGCATAAACATGAGGACTATTAGTTAGATAAACCATTACCTTATAAAAAAAAAGATAAAATTTGAAACTTGAATTACAAATTTCAAGGTTAACCACTTGGTTTATACTTACCTAAATTGAATGAATAAATTACTATTCATTATATAAATACAATACAATATAACAACAATAAATACTTGAATAAAAAGGATAGGTACTTATTTTGTAAAATGTGTACACTATATAGTACACTGTACATAATTCTCAAAATATAAGATTTAAATTAAAATATACAATTTAATTGATTATTCCATTTTATTTAAAGAGATTAGGAAAATGTCTGTAAAATTAACATTATATCTAAATACTCGTATATTTTATTGATAATATAATAAACAGTTGAAACACCTGTCACTAGTTCTGCCTTATGGTATTACTTATTATTATAATAAATTAGTAATTGTTCTAGTGAATTCACGATCTCATAAAACGAAAATGTCTTAATAAATCTTTTAAAAATTCATTAATTATTATTATATTTCTCATAAATCTAATATTACTGAAAACTATAATGATATATTTAAAAAAACAACCTATAAACTTAAAAGTAATTAAAGAGTTTTTGGAATCACAATGATGAATAATTTGAGTAATTCTTGACAAAAGCATATTTTTAAATTAGTTAATTAATATGACTTGTTCTTGTTTCTTTAAAATTCCAAATTATTACTTACACCCTTAAGAGCAGTACAACTTAAAAAAAATAATTGTTTATATTATAAATTTATAACATATTTTGTTCATATTCATGGAAAAATAAACTTCTCGCTTAGTCTTTGATTGGAGTTATTATGTACTTGAGCTCTGTATCTCTATAGAAAAAATGTGTACCTGTATTATTTCCTTTTTTTTTTATATCAAATGATTTATTATGTATTAAAAGGCATTGAGTCCTATTTATTTCGTAAATTGTCACGGAACGTCAATGAATCAAATTGTTTGTGTACTTTTCAACATTATAATATATTATATAATAATAAGATAAATTATTAATAATATATATTTTATAGTGTGGAATTGTTTTGAAATTATTGTGTTCATAAGAATATTCTTTTTTTAATTTAAATTTTTGATCATAAAGGTTATAAATACCAAATCGATAAACTTAAGAACTTTTTTTAAAACTGATTTTTCTTCGCTTAGTTTCATAGTATAATAATATGTAATATATTATTAACGCGAAAAATATTTTATTTTATAATAATATACATTACTGCTCTTATAGTAGTATTTACTGTTCATATCAGTTAATGGAATATTATACGTAATATACTCGAATAATACTTGACTTTTACTTGACAAATCGCAAAGTTCTATATTCATTAAATTATTTAAATTAACTTAGTATACCTAATGCATATAATAAATTTAAACATACACGAGTATGTGTCTAAGATGTGTTAAGCTTTCTTTGGAACACATCATGTAAAAAATTATTATATAATATTATTATAATTATGTACTCATAAATTCATATTATGTTTTTAGTGAAAAATATTTATGAGTATAATAATATTCCTATATAGTCCTATAAATTTCTATGTTATTAATAATTTTAGAATTCATATTATTAAAATCGTACATTATGCTATTTTTATAATGTTTTGACTTTTATTTCTCTCGTAACCTCTATGTACCTCTTGTAGATATTATTTATTTAAATATTTATAAATTCACTCTAATGAAATTATCGTCATTAATTTTTTTTATTAATTTTATATTTTCACTATTATAATTAAATAAAAGGAAAATATGAATATTTATTTACATATTTACTTGGATTTATTCTTTTAATATTAAATAAAATAACAAAGGATGTAAAATAAAATTTTTTATAATACGAATATAATTATATTATAGAATATACACGGTTATAATATATTGAACAGAAAATATTCGAGAAGGAAGAATATATAAACAGAAAAATATGTAAAAAAATATATAATATATATAATATTATAATATATACATAACGCGATTTAATATCAAGACTTTTTAAGAAATTTTTCTTTTATAACAAACATATTATTTAAAAATAATTGAGAACTGAATATTTTACATTTATAATTTAGATTTTATAGAGCGGAATAAAAGAATGGGAATAAGCTACGAATTAATTTTGTAATGCCATTACATTTTTATAGGAAATATTTTTTTGGGTAAAAAAAAAAAAAAAGTTCAACAAAATATTCAAATAACCCTTTTATCGATTGGAAAATGGACACAGGAAAGCCGGTGCTTTAAATGGGTCATTTTTTCATTTTAGTATTTTTGACAACTTTGCGAAATATTATGAAATGTCATATGTGATAATGTTTAAACGTTAAGAAATACTATATTTTTTTATATTTCATTTGTTTTCAATACATATTATTGTTGTTTCAAACGGTGTTTATGTTATGTAGTTTACACCCAAATACTTCCACTTATTTTTATATCATAATCAAATAAAATTCAATAATAATAATTAAAACTAGATTTTTTTAAAAATTATATTAAAATTGTATTATATAACATAATATAAATAAGTATATATTTTTTTATTGAATAAAATTATAAAATAAAAACGATAGATTTTTTTTTTTATTGGTTTTATATAATAATAATACGTAATAATATTTAGTATTCATAACCTAATACACTCTTTGTATTAATGGCTTAAATATTTATAAACGTTGAATAATACACGAGAATTATTAAGAATAAAAGAATCAAATACCTAGTAATGCCTCTAGTAGGCTAGCTTTTCTTATATAATATGAAATATTATAAATATATAGCTATTTTTTTTTTTTTTTTTTTTAGTGAGAAAAATAGAGAAAGCGGTAAAGAAAATATATATTTTTGTAATATTTAATTTGGATATTGTATAAATGATTTATTATGATTTTCACTAAAAAAAAAAATCATTAATAAATAATAATTGTCATTAATCAATAGTGTTTTGTATTGTCTTATAATACATTTTTAAGGATGATATCTGTTTTTATTATATTCGTTTTTATTATGTTGTAAAATAGAATTGTAACTCAGTATGATGCGTTTCGTCGTTTACACAGATATTATTTTGACGAAATAACAAACACTCGTATAAATGAGGTGCGCCGTCGTGTTCATCGAATATAACTACGAAAACATTTTACGTTTCACCATAATATTATACTGTAATGCTGTCGAATACATAAATATTCTGTTGATTTATCCGAACAGACGACGCGAAGTTTTATTGTGAGAAAATCGTTGTACTGTACGCAATGTGTGCATATGCTCGTACCATAATATTATACAGGTATACCTGTATAATATTAAAGATCGTCGGAGTGTTTAAATATATGTATATACGTATATTGTGATGCCTTGTGCGAAATCAACAACTGTAAACAAAAAAAGACCAAAAACAATAAGTCTCATATGAATATAATAATATGTGCATTATATACGGAGCGATCGAAATGTTATATATATTATTAAAAATGATGCTAGTAAGGCGTTATTTTTTGAGTAGCGTATGCAATTTGAAAGAATCTTTTAATAAGAAATTTGCATCACCCTGTATACGTAACTACTTATACTGACTATTGCCTACAGTATAATAATATTATTATAGTAAGTACTGTATACATAATAATATTATGAAACACGATAACGCGCGTTTCCTTTTATTTGTATACCTAAACGTATTTTTCGTAATGTTTCCACTTGTATTTTAGGGGAACAGGCGCTTTCATCCGATAATTCGCACTTAATATGGCAACTAGTAATAAGCTTTGTTAAAAACATTTTATTTTTTGTATATCACGTAGGTAAATAACTAACGGGGGGAGGGGAAATAGCAGACCGGATACTGGCGGTGAACCTTTGTATAGTTTGTCCTTTAGTTGTTGTTAACACTGTGATAGGACAATGTTAATCTTAATATATTGTCCTTATTGATAATATTTTTATTATTTCTAAATATAAAATAGTCGCGAAAAAACTATCTGCTATTTGATGATGGCCTTTTTTTAAATTTAATGTAATAAAACGGTGAAAATGGTATACGTCAAATCAAAGAATAAAATGTTTTTTTTTTTTTTTTTTTTTTATAATAAAAATGAAACATCAAATACTAACGAAAAAAAAAAATTATTGGTATAAAAATGCTATTAAAAAAACACTATAACTAATTCATGTTTTTTACTTAAAAAGTTATAATTATATATGAATATTAAAAGTTACACTTCTTTAAAGAAATATAAGTCTTGAATTCGATTATAATCAATGTATATCTACCATATAGGAACTTACCCAAGTTCATCGTGTCAAATTTGATATTTAGTGACTATAGTGACATATTTATTACTTTATAACAAAATATTGTTTACATTATATTTTTAAATCACTGCTGCTGTTTCAATATTTATACTTAATTACATTTTTATTGTTTATACTATTTACGCTATTTACCAAATTATATTATTTTTGTAAATGTATATAAACAAGTATTATTATTATTTTTTTTTTTTTATTGATTATCGAATTACTTCACTTATGACTATTTTATAATGTAGTATACACATTTTGAAATTAAACTAAAAATAACTCACATTGAAATTCTTATATAAACATAAAAAGTCCACTAAATACTGATGGGTTATGTTGTATTACAACAAGCTTTTAGATTCTGAGCGAAGCTTAGAGTGTATTTTATTATAAATTTATAAACAACATAAATGATTAGAAAACATTCCGTGTAAATACTTTACTCGTACATAACTAATTATATTTAAATTTACACTTTTATGCATATAATATTTTAATGTACTCATAATTTACCGTTTGAGGTTTATTTTAAGATGGAAACAAATTATACTCGCTAATTAAAAATAATTTTTTACATAGTTTACATACTTAAAATATGGATATATACGCTTGTATTTTAAATTAAATCAATATTGTTTTCTTCAAAACTATAATTTATGTATCTTTCACATACGAAAATTAATCTGATAATAATGTAATATTAACGTATTTTCTTAACGTCTTTTTTTTTAGTGAATAGATGCAATTATATCTAGCTAAAAATTACTTTTCTGATATTATATTTAATTGAAAAATTATTTTCCTACTTAATATCGATACTGAAATAAATATAATATAATAAAATAAAATAAATTAAACCAATACGTTCGGCATTTTATGTTCAGAATCTAAAACACGAAATTGCTGTCAAATAAATAAAATGGTATATATTTAATTAAATTTTTATCGAGCTAAAAGTTGTACAACTTATTATTTAAATTTTATTTTACATTTAAATTAAGAAGAGTTAGGTAAGTATTTTTTTTCGTAAAAGTAATGTCGGGTATATAATTTATTATTTGAATTTCTTATGCGATTGCGATAAGTTGTTTAGTTTCTACAATCATAGTTAGATTTTTATTAAAAATTTTCGTGCTTAAGATTAAATCTGATGAATATAAAATTACTAATCTTAAGAGTACAAGTACAACTACTTATTACTATTAGAAATGGAAAGGACGGACGTTGGTAAATAAATAATTTCTTGTCATTGGCAATCTAAACAGAAATAATGCAATAAATTAATACCGAATATTTATATTTCTTAGACTAATGTGGAGTTCATCATATATTGCTTTTAAAGATTATTTTAATGCATAATAGGTATGTAAAAAAAATAAATATATATGTATATTTTAACAGACAGACGTAGGCGTTCTGTGAAATTTTCGCATTTTCGCTTTAATTGTAAAACTACAGCATTTCTAATCTTTAGTTTTCTTTAATACTTAATGTCAATCGTCATTTATTCTTACGATTTTTTTCTTTAAAAGGAACAACCAATACACAAATTCAGTTAATGTTTTAATTTGTATACATTTTTTTTTTTTTTATCAAATGAATTTAATTTTTACAATAATTGTGCAATAATTATTATAAGAATTTAAAAAAAATGATTTATATTACTTTTACGTCAATATTTTTGCAAAAAAATTATTATAATCTCCAATAAATCGTTGTCCTCGTCACAAAATATTAATAATAATAATAGAAATAAAAATATACATTAGCGTGGAATCTTCATCATACATTTCTATCTCAAATTGCATACTAATAAAAGTTGGATATTAATATATTATTATTATATTATATACATTGACTAAAGAGTTTGAAAACATCAGTTTTTCTTATGACGGGATAATTACATACATTTTTATAGTAATACCTTTATTCTTTTATTTTTATTTTTTATATAACAACAAAAATAAAATCACTCTTGTATACAAAATTTAAAAAAAGTGTTAATGTGGTTTGTCCGCCCCATTATGACTTTTACCTTTCTTACATTTTTTTAACAATGATTGTAATAAACGAATGTCACGTTTACATTCTGTTTAAAAATATTTATTTTTGACTCGGTAAAATTTAAAATTCAAGAATTCGAATGGTTGGTTTAACCTAAACGAGCCAAAGCTTGAAAATTATATCCATTCATGCGTAGTTATAGATTTATTTTTAGATACAGTTACAGTAATTAAATCTGAGTTGTTAAATATTTAAAATTTGGCTGCGAATACGTAATAATTACAATATAAAGTTTGAATTAACGGTATGACAATAACTTTCAGTGGTCTTCGATATCGTACAAAATCTTATACACCTACTAGGTATCATATATTTTATAGAATATATAGTTATAAACATTTCAAATAAATACAAATATAAACACGGATTTATTATTTAAGTAAATAAACAATGCTGAATACGATATTTTTGATTTATTTAATTGGACATTTTGTCACATGCATGTGATGGTTTTTCTAAGGGTTTATAAGTTTATAACCATAATATTATTATATTTCATCGCATATGCGGTCATCCGTCGGCGCAGAGATTTGACAAAACAAAAACAATGAACAATATTTTTTATATTGTTTTCGTCGTAAAATATAATATTGAGACCTCCGGGGACAGACGCTCCAGCCGTATAATCTGACAGTCGGCGAACAACTCTCACACTTAATTAATGCGTTTTGTATCGACTGCGCCTAAACACCTAAATTGCGATATAAAAATAATAATATAATAAATTATACACTACACATCTTCACAATATTTAAAGTAGTAACATTATGGATTTTTCTTATTATATTACAATATTTTACAATAATGTTAAATAAAATGATAATTTTGAAAATTGTATTGATACTTACCTAACTCAGTTCAAATTAATTGTGAATTATTACATTTACGATTATTTTTTTTTTATAGCTGTAAAAAGCAAGGAAAGTGGTGTGGAAGGGACACATGTGTAAAGAGGATAGTGTTGAATATTGATTTCAATTTGAATGAAATGAGAAATCATTATATTCGAAAAACAATTCTGAGCGAAGTACTGTCAGATTTGGGTATTATGGTGACTTAAATATATCATGATAAATTATTTTTATTGAACGTAGAGATTGATAAATGTAAAAATTTAAATTGGTACATATATTGTCTGATGAACTTCGCTGAAAATAGTTTTCACGAACGTAATGATTCATCATTGCATACAAATTGTAATCAAAATTTAACATTAACCTCTTCATACCTGTATCCCTTCCATACAAGTATCCCTCCCCTACATTTTTTAAATTACAGTTTTTTCCTCTAAATTTACACATATATTTCTTATAATATTATAAAAAATAAATTTTAGAATGACGTCACCAATTTTATCAGATATAATTTTCTTAATTAAGAATTAATTGTCTTTTAATATCTTTTTTAAACAAATTTTTAAATTATAATTGATAATATGTAATAAATATATATAATTATTATTTTATGCATATATAAAATGTTTTGTTGAGTATTAACTATCTAATATACCTTATCAGGTTACGTCGATAGTGACCCACATAATTTTCAAATGTACAAAATTATTGCATCAGATGAATTTATATATTGTATATAATATCCCGCACTACATAGTCTGTCATAGCGGATTAGGTATCTGGTTGCTTGCTCAACACAATCTACAATTGTATTCACCGACGACTACGACGACATTATAGGCGGAGCTAACTTAATGTTAATGTAATAAGAACCCAGATCTCATTTATGCACGATGTCCCCAATAATAATCAATACCTATATCCAATAATTACTAGATAAAAGATAAGATAATGGAAATGAGAAAGATTTACAATATCAGGAGAGGAGAAAATAAATACTGGAAGCATAGAAAACATATATGGGTGAAGCTATTCATTTCATTAATCTATGCACAAGTAGAACACCTATTATATAAATGCTATATTTGTAAAATTTTATAAATTGTGATAATTTTTGAGTATAATTAAATAAAAGTAACGTATTGGAAACACGGTTCATTGACAAATTTCACAAAATTTCAGTCGTTTGACTTTGACATATCCCCAAAACTTGCCCCTTCACAATTTTCCCGTCCTACTTGTTCCCTCGTAAAGAGTTTACCCGTCTTAGGTATGTGTTTATTAGTTTTATAATAAACGCATGTTATTTAATAATAGCATCAAGTTATGTTGTTGTAGTCGCCGCCGGTGAATACAATTGTAGATTGTGTTAAGCAAGCAATCAGCTACCTATACTACCATACAGAAAATTGAATTGCGGTGCATATACAGTTACACATATTGAGGGTCTACGATTTTGGAATCATTGTAAGCATTGGTGCTCACTCTGTTTTCTGACTGATTATGTCTGTCTTTTGAAAACTGCGCGGCCAAACTCATCAACCGCCGGCACGTGTAAAATAACACTTTTAATACTAAATTAAAAATATTATTGTGCTATAACTTTGTGTATGTAATTATTATTATAAATCCGATTTCGTAACCGTGTCAGCATATTTGACAAATATTTTTAAATGTAATATTAACAATTAATTGTAAAGTAAAATGCATTTGAGTTTCATTAAATTTTTATAATATTTCAAAATTTTTTGTCAGTTTTATTTAACATTATTATAAAATATTGAGAAATAATAAAACGAATCCGCAAATATGTACCATAAATAACAATTTTATCTAAAATTAACCCCGTTACTAGTCCTAGGATTTATGTCACTAAACATTGCTCATTTCTAAAATTTCTGTCTGGTAGTACTTGAAATCGGTTGAAAATATATACTATAATATATACATATATACTTATATATATTTTTTACACTTTTCAAGAATTAATTTTTGTAATTTACAGTTATGTTCTCCTAATTAATATATGACGTATTCCTTATAATAGTATAATATTATAATATTATAATACTATAATTTATATATTTTATTATATGTCATCACCTAATATAACAGATAAAATTTTCTTTAATGATAATAAATCATTGTCTTTTATTATCTTTTTTGAAATTATAGATGATAATATGTAATAAATATATATGAATTATATATCACAATATATATATATACATATATATGTAATATATATGAATGGGATTACTATATGCATATATAAAATGTTTTGGCGCGTCACGTTAAATTAATGAACCAATATTCGTAATCAGGTCACATGGATATGTGACCAATATACGTAATTATTAAATGCACAAAGCAGTTGCATCAGAGAGATGTATATTATATTGTATCTGTTACTACATACTTTTCCATAGCGGACTAGGTAGCTGGTTGCTTGCTCAACACAATCTACAATTGTGTTCACGGACGACTACGACGACATACTATTACCTCATATGGGCGTAGCAAATATAATATTGAAGCAGTAGGAACACAGATATCTGGTATGTATAATACCCATCATATTCGATATGTATATCCGAAAATCAATATATAAGATAAAGAAATAGACCAAATTTATCATATAGATTACTTAACCGGTAATGCATAAATATTTTACACTTCTCCGATGACATAGCAATAATTCCTGAATATGAGAAAAATTTACAATATCAGAAAAGAGCAAAAAATATAGTTACATATATGGGTGAGGCTATTTATTTTATTAATTTTGAAAGTAATAGAACACTGAATATATAATTGCTAGATTTTTATAATTTTTGAGTGATATACTTTTACTGCAAGATTAATATAACCAACACTCACACACTGTCATTGAAAATACAAGAGTATACATAAAATGGTACTCTTACAATAAATGATAACGAAGAAGACAACGATGAAGAAGAGAGTATAATATTCAAATTTTTCAAATGGATGACGCTATATATTTTATTAATTGTGCAGAGGAAGCATATTCAAAAATTCAAAACATATTGGCCTAATTTGAGAATTTATTCTGAATACGCTTTCTCTGCATGATTAATAGAACTAAATATATTGGTGAGAGAGTAAGTGTGGGAACTTTCGCTACTTGTTCTTATAGCTTGGTAGCACACAAATAAATTTCTGGTCACTGCCTCATATATATAGTGTATAGAAAGTGGAATATCGCATTAAATAATAATATACTCTTCCTCTATTGAGAAGGTTTATGATAGCTTTTTTCTCCATAAAAGGGAGAATAGAACAAATCCATAACTTAGTGGGTAAGATAGCTTTATCATGAAGAAAGAGACTTTACTTTTTCAAAGCAATATAGTTATTTCTGTAAGAAGTGCCTCATTATATTATCTTTCAGATTAAACAACTGGTTGCTTGCTCAACACAACATACAATTGTGTTCACCGACGACTTCGACGACATAATGTTACTTCATATGGACGGAGCTAACTTAATGTTAATATAGTAGGAACCCAGATCTCTGGTATGCACGATGTCTTCATGAATATTCAATGCCTATATCCAATGATCAATAGATTATATAATGTAAATGAGAATAATTTAAAATATTAGGAGAAGTGGAAAAAAAACCTGGAAGCATATATAGTTGAAGCTATTCATTTTATTAAATTTTGGAAATATAACACACCTTTTACATAATTGCTATAATTTTAATTATATAAGAGGTATAATTTTACTGCAAGATTATTTAAACTTTAGACAAATATTGGTGAGAGAGTGAGAGGGGCTACTTCCTTCTTATTGTTCTCTTTGTGACCCACATCATTTTCAAATAAACTAAATGATAAAATATATCCAATATTACATACCTGGTATTTGTATGAAAATACAAATCATACATAAAGCTGAATGATAGTAAAGAAAAGAACGATGAATAAGATAAAATAATATTCAAATTGCTCATATAGGTGACGATATATATATTATGTTAATTCTTGAGGCCACAGTTTGCATCAAAAAATTGCTATATTCACAATATATGTTATGCAAACTGTGATCTCAAGATATTAATAATAATATATATATATATGTATATTGGTGAGAGAGTGAGAGTGGTAACTTCGGCTTCTTGCTCTTATAGCTAAGAGGCACAGAACTAAATCACTATACACTACAACATATATATAGAAGATAGAAAGTATTATATTCCAAAATATAATAATATATTCTTCCTTTATTGAGAACAATCATGGTTGCTTCCTTAACACAAAAGTAAGAATAGTACAGAACCATGAGCTGGTGGGTTAGGTACCTCTCTCAGTAATTGTGTTGCATTCCAATTTCAATGCAGTAAATGTGTTACACACCACACATCCCGTTACGATTGATTACATAAATATAATTTATTTTTAGTTGCTTATTCAACAATCTACAATTGTGTTTATTGATGACTATGTTTACAATAAAGGTTTTGATTTAACAGAACATTGAACAGATTTATCATCCAAATTCAGCAATTATTTCTATGTCATCGGGGAAGTGTAAAAAATATTTTAAAAAAATATGGGTGACGTTATTTATTTTTTAATTTAAACAGTAATTGAACATTAATTATTTTATAATTGCTATATTTGTAACATATTATGAGTAGTATAATTTTACTGCAAGATTAATAAATCGGTAAATATACCTGTATATTGGTGAAAGTGTGAGAGCGGCTACTTCTATCTTCTTGTTCACTTTGTGACCCATATCATTTTCAAATGAACAAAATTATTACAAACTCTTGCCTTATTTTGGCCTAGCTAACTTAATCTTGATGTGGTAGAAACCCAATTATCTCATCGACCTCAATCTCGAGCATATAATATATATGTGCAAATATTCTTATTGTATACTCGAGAATGAAGTAGAAGAGAGAACTGTGTACAACTGGCTTATATAGGTGAAGCTATATATTTTATTAATTTTGATAGTAGAAAAACACCAAAAACATAATTGCTATATTTGCAATTATATGATGGGTCCTCTTCTACTTCAAGCTTAATAAAACTTTAGACATTGATTGGTAAAATAGTGAGAGTGGTGACTTCCGTTTCTTGTTCTAATGGCTATGTAGCGCAAATTAGAACTTAGTAACTGTCTCATATATATAGGGGAGAGGAGGAATCATATCACACATAATATTCTTTTTTCGTTATATAGATCATATCTGGTTGATTTTGAACACAAAATAAAGAATAGAACAGATTCATAACTCAGTGGTTTAGGTAGCATTTTCACAAAGAAAGGGACTTTACTATTTCAAAGCAGTATAGGTATTAATAATATGTAATATAGGCATCGCACTACGTATCCTGTCCTTTTGGATAAGATACCTGGTTGCTTGCTCAACACAATCTACAATTGTGTTCACTAATGACTAGGATAACGATAAAGATTATTCTTTACCATTAGTACAGAGGACTACTATATTTAAAGTAAATATCGAGAATAGTGTACTATTATAAATATATATATATATAAACATGATGATATGAAACCTATATTATTACGAGTATATGCAATATAATACTTTTTGTATTTAAACTGTTTTATAAAATTACACTTTCACAATTTCACATTTTTTTCCCTCCATTTTTTTTCTTTATGATGTCGTAAATGAATTTCTGCTACAAATCAATAGTACTAAAGCTTAAATAAACACACTATCATCATAGTAGTCATCAGTACACAAATTGTAGATTGTGTTGAGCAAGCAATCAGATACCTATCCTACAAAGTCAGGGTATGTAGTGCGTTGTATGTATGTGTTCAAAAAAATCATAATGTTAGTAATGGATTCAACTGATTTGACATTTATTTCAAGTAAAGTAGTACTTTGTACGAAGGTTGTATCAAATCCGCTATTATCAACGTAGTCATCAATGAACACAATTGTAGATTCTGTTGAGCAAGCAACCACCTATATAATCTATCAAGAGAAAGTACCTAAACCACAAGCTCATGCAAAAAATACTTGAAGTATAAACAGGTGAAGCTATTCATTTCATTAATCTTTGCAGAAAAGGAACACATATTATTTAATGGCTACATATTTAATTATATAAGCGGTATAATTTTACTGCAAGATTAATAAAACATTAGATAAAAATTGGTGAGAGAGTGAGAGGGGTTACTCCTTTCCTTCTTATTATTCTATTTGTGACCCACATCATTTTCCAATGAACAAAATGATAGAATATATCAAATTTTACATACCCTGTTATTGTATGAAAATACAGAAGTATACATAAAGCTGAAGGACAACGAAGAAAACAACGATTAAGAAGATAGATTAATATTCAAATTGCTCATATAGGTGAGGAAATATATATTATATTAATTCTTGAAGCCACAATTTTCCTATCACATAATTGCTTTATTCGCAAATATATGTTAAGCAAATTGTGACCTCAAGATATTAATAACAATATATATATATATTGGCGAGAGAGTGGGAGTAGTATCTTCTGCTTCTTGTTGTTATAGCTAAGTGGCACAGAAAATCACAAGACACTTCGTCATATATATATGAGTAAAAAGTGTTATATCACAAAATATAATAATATATCCTTCCTTTATTGAGAAGAATCATGGTTGCTTCATTAACACAAAAGTAAGAATAGTACAGAGCCATGAGCTGGTGTTCTCACTAAAAGTGTTGCATTCCAATTTCAATGCAGTTTATGTGTTACACACCACACATCCTGTTACGATTGATTACATAAATATAATTTATTTTTGGTTGCTTGCTCAATATAATCTACAATTGTGTTTACTGATGACTACGTTAACAATAAAGGTTTTGATTTAACTGAAGTCATCCATATAATAGGTTTTTATATTTTACGTTCTTTTCTGATATTGTAACAATTTATTAAATTCTGCAATTATTTCTATGTCATCGGGGAAGTGTAAAATATTATTTATGCATTGCCCATTATTCTATATGAGAAATTTGGTCTATTTCTTTATCTTATCTATTGATTTTCGGATATACATATCGAATATGATTGGGAAAGCATACATACCATATATCTGCGTTTCTATTGCTTCAAAATTATATTTGCTACGCCTTTATGCGGCAATAGTATGTCGTCGTAGTCGTCGGTGAACACAATTGTAGATTGTGTTGAGCAAGCAACCAGCTACCTAGTTCGCATTGATAGGTTATATAGTGCGGGATATTATATATATTATATATATATATAATCCGTGTGATGCAATAATTTTTACATTTGAAAGTTATATGGGTCACATAGCCACATGACCTGATTACGAATATTAGATCGCTAATTATATGTGACTAGATAATAGATTTTATATATACATTATAATAAATCATATACTTTTGTAACATATAATCAATAACGATTTAAAATTTTTTGTAATGAATATAATGAAAGATAATGAATTTTAACTATTTTATAATAATTAATCATTTTAGTAATTGAAGATTAGATAAATATTCACATTCCATTGGCGTGAATTTAATATTTCGTTGAAAAACATCATATTGTTAGTAACTGATTTGAAATTTATTTTAAGTAGAGTATTTCTTTATACGAAGGGAATATCAAATCCACTATTGTCAACGTGGTAAGCAATGAACACAATTGTAAATTGTGTTGAATAAGCAATCAGCTATATAATATATCTTTACATGATATGTGGTGTGAATTCCTATACTGTATTGTAATATTCTAATGCTCCTCTATTCGTGAGAAACTGAGAAAGCTACCTAAACCACCAACTCATGGCTCTGGAATATTCTCGCTTGTGTGTTGAGTAAGCTACCAATATCCTTCTCAAAGAAGAAATAACATATTATTATATTATGCACTATGCTACTTATTATTCACTATATACGAGTATATATACCTTACCTGCCCCTTAGCTATGCAAACAAGAAGACGGAGTTAACACTCTCACTCACTTTCCAATATATATATATATATATATATATATATATAGTTTAATTAATCTTGCAATGAAAGAATATCTGAAATATATTGGCAAATAAGGCAAATATGTTTTAGGTGGTCTTTCATTGTCAATATAAAAAAATATATACCTAGCACCACCCATATGAGAAATTTGAATATTATTCCCTCTTTTTCATCGTCGTCTTCACCTTTATCATTCAGCTTTTTGTATACTCTTGTATTTCCCTTGAGAGGGTATGCCACTGATTTTATTAAAAAAAGATAATTGTAATCATTTTCTCATTTGAAAATGATGTGGGTCAGGAAGAGAACAAGAAAAACTAAAGAGCCACTCTCACTCTCTTACCAATATACAGGTATATTTATCGATTTATTAATCTTGGAGTAAATTTATACCACTCATAATATTATACAAATATAGCAATTATATAATCAGTGTTTAACTACTGTTAAAATTGATAAATTAAATAACGTCACAGATATATGTTTTAAATATTTTTTGCTTTTTCTGATATTGTAAATCTTTCTCGTACTCAGCAATTATTGCAATTTCATCTGGAAAGTGGAAAATATTTAGTCTTTGCCCATTAATCTGTATTACAAAATTAGTCTATTCCTTTAACTTATCTTTTGATTTTTTGAAATACATATGAAATATGCTAACATACATACATTTGCGTTCCTACTGCAAATAATAATATACTTTGCTGGAAATTACTTAAATCAATTTTGTCACGTTATCCCAAAGGCATAATTATAACAATCAATATAAGTATTCAAGTCTGTACTTTAACTGAATATTCAATTACATTTCATTACCTACATTTTTCTATTTTGGAACGGGCTTAAAAATGTATTTTTTCTTTGATAATAATATATAAGTTGGCATGTGTATTATGTAGTTGACCTCTATGGGTCTATTGTTTTGATAAATTTTGATATAAGTATGAATACTATATATTAGTTGTGGTTATATTATGCTTTTAAAAAGTAGCAGCATTTTATTTGTTTGAGTAACATAAACCATGTGATAATTAAACGGAAAATTATTTACAAATTTCCTTTATCTAGTATTGAATAGTTGTAGTCAATATAAAAATACGTATAATATCTACGATTATATTTACTTTATACACTATTAGAATATCATATTTATAAACGTTTTTTAATTGCTTCCTTTTATGTCACAAGTAGAGTGTATTCTTTTATTTTACCATTGAACTTCAACACAGTACATATTATAATATGTATTACGTATTATTAAACGCATAAATAGGGTATCAAGTAATATTTTTAAAATTATTTGAAACGTTCATCGATATTCCTTTGTCACCAATTCACCATGAATAATGGTTTCATATTTTTATATACATAAATATGATATATGATAATGTATAGTCATGACTTCATGAGTAACGTAATAATCGCAAAAAAAATAAAAATAAAATAAAATATCATAAAAGCACGTAAGAAAATCATTGTACATGCGCATACGTGTCAGAATTATGTTAAATAAATTATTTTATGTGAATTATGATATTACTTAAGTAAAAAATTATAAATACTATTTTTAATAATATATATAAATTTATCATGAAATATAATAAATCAATATTATTCAAATTAATATAATAGTATCCCATCGTAAACAGACTTCTATTGGATTTAGTATATTTTTTATATCCGAATCGGAGTAATGATAATAATATTGTTTTTCAAAGTATTTACATTTTTTATGAAACAATTTTTTTTTTTTTGTAATGTAATATATTTATATTAGTATTTATAATAGTATATTTTTGTAAAAAGTTTTATAGTTTTATAGAACCCTATCTATAAAACATAAAAAAAAAATAAGTAAAATAAGTATAAAATTGTAGTGTGTCTCACTAGGTTAATATAAATTGATTCTAAAATATTGAATTTCTTAAATTTAAAAAATTAATAACTATAAATAAATACTTTATAGAAATTAGTAATTTAATTATTAAAATCTTTATAAAAATATAGTCTATTAATTGGCTATCTTAGAAATTTAATAAATATGAAAACAAAAATTTAATTATTTTATAATGAAGATTGTGACTATTGTATGTACATAAATAAGTTTCAAAAATCAAATTTAAACTAAATGTTATAGATCAAAAGTTATTGAGAGGGACACACCTAGTGAAAAACTAGCTAAAATTGTTAATTTATTTTGAAACGGATGCCTATAATAATACTTTGTACCTACTGTTATAATGTATAATAGAATTTGTGTTCTTTATTTTTTTTTTTACTTGTTCAAATATTTAAATAATTATACATATACTATTATCTATACCGTGATAAATTGCAAAATTTATGATATTTTTTAAAAGTATTACGATTTGTATTTGTATAGTTTTAAATTCATACAGCACATGTTTTACATCATTAATTAAACGCATACACGTGGATTGTTATCACTGTGTTATTTTTTATATCACGTGTACGTATAATCGTATAATATATTATTATAAAATTTACCTACCGTTATATTTATATTTTATTAAATCTTTGAATATGAAATTAAAAGTTTTTATTCTTCAATTCGGTGCCGTCGTGCACTATTCGTCGTGACTCTCGCTTTGATAATAAACTTTCGTGAAAACATTTATTTTACATTACTTGGTCGCGCGCACGTGTTTGTTAGGTTTTGGCAACCGTCGTACTCTCGTCGAAAAAAAATTTATATCCCTTTTAGCCTATAGTGTGTGTTTGTTACTCGTCATGATATTCTTCGTGTATTTCTCTGTTGTCCTCTTTTTTCTCGCGCACAAAATCGTTTTTATATTACGCGAAGATATCTTTCGCAATGTAACGCGTCTGTCAACTACAATTTAATTTGAAACCAACGCGCGTATTGTACAGCGCGTAGGATTGCTGTATAGAATTTTTCTTTGGAAATTATCGCTGGAAAATGTATTCCTTTTTTAACGATATTTACACTCGTTTTCAAAACGAAAATCCGTATAGACGCGTATTATTATTAGGTATACCTTTATGTCATATTGTACGCTACACCCTCGTGGAAACCGTATGCATAATATTATACAGGGTATAATACGGACGCGTAGCCGGGCGTGAATATCGTGGCATAATCTCGTTTACTATTTTCACTCGATTTTTTTTTCTACACTTTTTCTTACGTAATAATGACGCGAGGATTGTTATTTTATTTTAGTTTTTTTTGTGTACTCATATTCCCAGAATCGTCTGCAAATACTTTCTCCAGGACCGATCGTCACGTAGGTATAACAACGAGCGAATAAAAATAAGAAATCAAAAAAAAAAAGAAAAGAAAAAAAAGACACGTACGATTATTGCTTAAACGCGTCATCGTATCGTATACTTGAAGTAGATATATATAATGTAGTCAAGGACACGTCATTTTTAAGGAATACCCATTTGTTTTAGATTTTTTTTTCTATTTTCAGATTTACGTCATAGGTACGTATTTCTACCCTTGTTGGCAGGGCCGTAGCTAGGTACTGGCAAGAGGGCTCTTGTCTGGAGCGCAACATTACCAAGGGCGCAAATTTTAGTTACATTTATAAATAAAAATTTAAGTTTTAAAGCTAAAAATTATACTATTTTATTAATTAAGTTTTAGTAAGCTAAAAATTATAAAGAATTATTTACGTTCAACAATAGGGCAAAGTCGTCTAACTTATGTCTATATTATCAATCGAGAAAGATCTAGTTGATCAATTATCATTTGATGATGTCATAGATGATTTTGCAGCTATTAAGGCCAGAAATGTGCAATTTTAATATTATGTACCTACCTACATTTTTTTAAATAATTAATTGGTTATAAATTAATTAATTTATATTTAATAAATAAAACTTTATATCCTATTGTTTCTATTTGTTTTTAATTGTTTAACAGTTCAATGATTTTATTTTTATGATAATATTATATAAGAAAAATAAGGTATACATTTTGGGGCGAAAATTTAAATCTTTGCCAGGGGCGCTATAACTCCTACGGCCCTGCTTGTCGGTAATATTATATAATACTTTCGTGAAAAATTACACGACACCGCCTGCAGTGACTCGCACAGGTATTTCACACGAGAAGTGAATATGTAAATCTCATATTATTATCAATCATTCGACGGAATATAATTTTTTTCATTATCACTCTTGGACAATAATAATATACTAATGCATAATAACATATTTAAAATTATATAATTTTTAATTTTCATCCAAAACCAATTTGTATGTACTATTGTACGAGTATACCTGTATTATATTATTTTTATTGCGAGTAGGTATTTTAAAAGTTTCGACTTTAAAAACTGCCCATCTCATACGTCTGGTTTACCGACGAAAAATGATAAAAATAAAATAATAACCTAAATGACCAATACGATATAATATAGAAACTACGCGCTGTGTTTGTAACATCGTAATATTTATTTTTTAAAGTGAAAAAATCTAATAAAACCGATGACGCACGAAGATTTTGTTTGTTGACTAGACATGGTAATATATACTAATATCCGTATGTATAAATATGCATCGGAGGTTATAAATATTGGCGCCAAATGACCGCCCACGTTCGTGATTTTAATGATTCAGGACTACCGGCCGACAAAACGGAAACGCGTCTGAACGTATACGCGTGGACGTACGCAATATATTTCGACAATGAAATCACTGTACCTAATGTAAAATCCAGAGAATACGAATAAACTCGGTTGTGTCGGCCATCGTGGGTTATACATATATTAGTGGAAAATTGAAATTTATATAAGCTTTACGCTACTGATTTCGTATACTATCTCCTCGGCACGGTATGTACATGCGTTGTAGAATACATTATAATAATATATATATTATATAAAATAGGTACCTAGGTAATACAATAAACGCATAGATACCATAGGAAAAATTCTTGATCGGCAAAATCACGTCCTCACGGTGCGATGTCAACAGTAAACAATATTTATCGCTACACATCAAGAAAATGGAAAAAACTAGAAAACAATTTTGTAAAGATTATCCGACTTAACGACATCGTCTACAGCGATTACATCGCAATGGCATTGTTTCGTGGAGCAGATTTAGTCGATACGCCGTTAAGAATAAACTATCGATAAAGTTAAATATTATGTTATGAATAATATCTATTAAAATATTATAGAAACGTGCAGCGGCGTTACAAATCGTGTTCCATCACAGAACCATATAATGTAAAGACGTGGACCGCACGAAAGAGATCAATAACTAATATCAACATCCGGCGAGAAAGAATATAAAACTAATTATAGACGACGTCTAGACACGCTCGTACACGATTATCACGTTATTTCAGTCACGAAAGGTGCGATATAATCTGTTATCTGTCTCCAATGGTGCGACTAGGAGAGCAAAGAAGAAGTAAAAAAAAAAAAAAAAAATTGTTAAGAGCATACCTTGCATGATGAAAATATTTTACATACCTAACAATATTATATTGTACCTATATACATTCAACCCGTCATAAATTTCGTCTCTAATTGCGGAACTGTAACTGATTATCTCTCTCACTCGTTCATTTTGATATATGATATGCACACGCGCATCCAATATCTTTATGATTTCTATATAATATTATATTTAATATAATATGAACGAATCGTTACATCATCATTTAACATATTTTTACTTTCGTATACGTATTTACATTTTTCGACTTATCACACAATGATTTAATAACAAGGACAAAATATTACAGGTAAAAGTCGTAATAACTATGATGACGCAGATATATCGTTTTCATATACCTACCCAAATTATAATAATTTTACGTGACATAATATTACGAGTATAATGACATGTGAAACGTTTTTCAGCGTTCTCCAATCTAAATACTACACAAAACAATATGGAAATTCGTTGGTATATATATTATAACCAGTTACAGAATTGATTTGTAAAGATACCTATTTATATACGAGAGTTTAATTTAAACAGCGATTCATCAGTTTCGTATATATTATATTATTATACAATAACAATATTGATAATTAGAAATCTTAATGAATCGTATTTGTATCTTGGAAAATCAACTGAATATAATATTTTAATATTCATTATATTAAAATATATATTTTATAACATAATATATCACACATACTAATAGTCATATGAAATTATATTTTAATTAAAATATATTTATATATATATATTTTTAAAGTTCTAATTACGAGTCATAATATTATATAGTAGTAATAATTTAGGTTTGTAGAACATAATGTGTATAATATAATATTATATAATATGGTATTTGAAATATGTTAGTGCAAGTACTGTGTAAATAAATGCGAATAATAAAAAATATTTGTAATCATATAACGTGGCTTGTGACCCACATAATTTTCAAATGTACAAAATTATTGAATTAGACAGATTTATATATATTATAATATATAATATCCCGCACTAAATATCCTATCAATTGGGACTTGATAACTGGTTGCTTGCTCAACACAATCTACAATTGTGTTCACCGACGACTACGATAACATACTATTTTGAAGCAGTATGAACACAGATATCTGGTATGTAAGTTTACCCAATCATATTCGATATGTGTAACCGAAAATCAATAGATAAGATAAAAAAATACACCAAATTTGTCATATAGATAAACGGCAATTCATAATCATTTTACACTTCCCCGATGACATAGCAATAACTGTTAAATATGGGAAAGATTTACATATCATAAAAGAGCAAAATATATAAAAAACTATATACTGATATATGGATGACACTATTTATTTTATTAATTTTGATATAGCAATAGAACACTGCTTTTATAATAGCTAGATTTGTATAATTTTTGAGTGATATATTTTTAGTGCAAGATTTATAAATCGATAAATATACCTCAGTA
Organism: Tetraneura akinire; assembly: GCA_021307375.1. NCBI lineage: Eukaryota > Metazoa > Arthropoda > Insecta > Hemiptera > Aphididae > Tetraneura > Tetraneura akinire. The sequence goes on from JAIUCT010000010.1 coordinate 13,962,322, forward strand.
TACATGATACTCTTTGAATGATACTAACGAACAAGACAACGATGAAAAAGAGAGAATAATTTTCAAATTTCTCATATGGGTGACGCTTTATATTTTATTAATTGTGCAAATTTGGCATGCCCAAAACATATTCGCCAATATATTTGCAAATATATTCTGAGTTCACCCCTTTTGCAAGATTAATAAAACTATATATATATATATTGGCATGAGAATGAGAGTGGTAACTACCGTTTTTTGTTATTATAGCTAAGTAGCACAGAACTAAATCACTGGCTACTGTCTCATATATATAGTGGATAGAAAGATATTATAAAATAATATACACTTCTACTATTGAGAAGGTTCATGGTAGCCTTCTCAACTCAAAATGGTTTATCATTACATTCAAATTCTAATTAAAATTAAATACTATGATTTGCACACCTATATCCCTGCGGCAGGAGTATCGGCTCTTTTTTTTAAATTATAAAAGTGGTATAATTTTACTGCAAGATTAATAAAACTTTAGATAAAAATTGGTGAGAGAGTGAGAGGGGTTACTCCTTACCTTCTTATTATTCTCTTTGTGACCCACATCATTTTCCAATGAACAAAATGATAGAATATATCAAATTTTACATACCCTGTTATTGTATGAAAATGCAGAAGTATACATAAAGCTGAAGAACAACGAAGAAAACAACGATTAAGAAGATAGAATAATATTCAAATTGCTCATATAGGTGAGGAAATATATATTTTATTAATTCTTCAAATCACAATTTGCCTATCACATAATTGCTTTATTCGAAAATATATGTTAAGCAAACTGTGATCTGAAGATATAATAATAATACATATATATTGGTAGAGAGTGAGAGTGGTAACTTCGGCTTCTTACTCTTATATCTAAGCGGCATAGAACTAAATCACTATAGACTACATCGTATATATAGGGGATAGAAAGTGTTATGTCCCAAAATATAATAATTTATTCTTCCTTCATTGAGAAGAATCATAGTTGCTTCCTCAACACAAAAGTAAAAATAGTACAGAGCCATGATCTGGGTGGGTTAGGTTACTCTCACTAAAAGTGTTGCATTCCAATTTCAATGCAGTATACGTGTTACGCACGACGCACCACACAACCCATCATGATAGATTACATAAATATAATTAATTTTTTGGTTGCTTGCTCAACACAATCTACATATTGTGTTTACTGATGACTACGATAACAATAAAGGTTTTGATTTAACATTAGCCACCCATATATGTTTTTTATATTTTTTGCTCTTTCCTGATATTGTAAAAATTTCTCATATTCAGCAATTATTGCTATATCATCGGGGAAGTGTAAAATATTTATGCATTGCCCGTTGATCTATATGACAAATTTGGTCTATTTCTTTATCTTATCTATTGATTTTCGGATATATATATCGAATATGATTGAGGAAGCATACATACCAGATATCTGCGTTCCTACTACTTCAAAATTATATTTGCTACGCCTTTATGAGGCAATAGTATGTCGTCGTAGTCGTCGGTGAACACAATTATAGATTGTGTTGAGCAAGCAACCAGCTACCTAGTTCGCATTGACAGGTTATGTAGTGTATATGACAAATTTGGTCTATATCTTTTATAAAAATAAAAGATAAATTATCAAAAATAATTTTTATCATACGGTTAGATTAACATATCAAACGTTTAAGCTCTACATATTTTAAAATTCTTTAGTATAGTTATTAGTCACATAGGAGGAATTTCTGGGTATAATCACTATTAATCTTTATTTTTTTTTTTTATTTTTTTTTATTTAATAATATGTTGGTATTTTACTTTGTATAACAAAAAGGTTACCTGTGTTTGATGTTTTGTTTGTGATGCTTGAATATATTCACTGTCTATTAGTATTAATATTTTTAAGAGAAAAGGAATTTAAAATTTGTCTATTCACTGGTGCATTCAACTTTATGTTATAAAATATTTTTTTAATTTATCATATATTATAGTTATTATGATTACGAAATTAATTTATTATAATTTACTGTTATTTACTTATACCTGTATGAATTATATTTAAAAGTTGTCAGTATTATGATCGGATGTAATAAATTACTTAAATTCCTATGGAGGCTGGAAAATAATGTTTAAACCATAATAATTGCTTAATATATAAAGTTCTATAATTGTTTATTTATAGTCGATTTAAAAATATTGTTTAAAATTATAATATAATAATAATAATAATAATAATAATAATAATAATAA
>JAIUCT010000010.1:13987957-14005510 GCA_021307375.1 Tetraneura akinire
TAATAATAATAATAATAATAATAATAATAATAATAATAATAATAATATTAATAATTTTCTTTTGACAAAACAACATATACATTTTAAAAATAATTATAATTTAATATTTTGATAAAATATGCTTAGTATGCTTACGTTATATTATATATTTATGCAGTATGTATATCGAATCCAACCAACCATAATATACCGCATAATATACAATTAATTAATAAAAGTTAATAAAATGGCATTTTACGTTTTATATTAGATCTTTAATTTTGAATATTCCATGAAATTATCTATTTCGATAATTTAAATAAATAAGATTTAGACTAAAGTCTAAAGAAATTACTAGGCTCTACGTTTACACCAAATGGTAAGTTATAACATAATATCAATTATATTTGTAGGTATATATAATATGCATTATAATATAATTGAAAATTGAAAATTGCATGTGAAGTATTTCACACCATAGATGACAAACATATATTAAAATATTTTAGTTGACGTTTGCTTTGCATTAGAATGTCCCAAATATGAATCAGCTGGGTACAATCACATATGTGTGAAAGAGAGACAGTGAGTGGGTATGTGTTATATATTTTATATTAATATTTCATATCGTGTGTGGTTCGTTCCGAATGAATATAATTCGCGAATATTATAATATTACCGAACGGTTCATTAGTCTTTCAAAATCAGAAATATTTGTTTTTAGATGGAATTTGCATACAATATTGATACATTCATATCATAATGCATTTACCTGCCTATATAGATTATAAACATACCTCGAATCATCAACATTTAACATATGTGCGCAATATTATTATTATTATTATTTGGTAATATTTTCAAACTTTATTAATAATTGTGATTATATTTCTTGGAAATGTCGTTGAAAATGTCGAAAGAGCACAGTAATAATCGAAACACTTCTCACAACTAAAATTCAATGCATATATGCATAACCTATATATATAGGCTAACAAACATTTACCACGTATTGTAAAAACAAAATATTGTATTCGACGGTTAACCGCGTTAAATATTCTCAATATGCAAACGAATTATTATATACCACGGTATTAAATTATTTAGTTTACTATATATTATTATATTGAATTACATTATTTCAAACGTTAATTACCGTGAATTAGACAATAATTTGTTCTGATAAATTGAATTATTACGTGGTGCATCACAATATATGTTATAATATTAATAACACTTTAGTACTTAATAACATTTAAATAATAATTAATTATTATACTACGTACACTTATTTTTCTTTTTTTTTTTTTTTGGTATAATTATGTAGGTATAATAATATCATCCAGTAAATGATATTTTTCATCAATGTAATGTTACATTACATCAAGTGTGCAAACTATATATATATATATATATATATAAATATATATTATATATCTAATGTCGTTTTATTTTTATATTTTATTCTCAACTCATCATTTATTATTGATCCAATTTTATGTTTTTTTTATATTTAAACATACTATAATTTTATTCTGTTACGTATTTCATTCTTGAATCATACAAATAACGAATCCATAATTTTTACTTCAATATTTCGATAAGGAGAAATAATAATATTATAGTATTATACGTATTGAACGCACATATGAGTATATTAGCAACTGCTACACCGTAATTAACCGTTTAAAATGAAAACATAAAAACGTCTGAAATATAATCATACTGCACTGTGTTTTATATATTATTCACGTCCGTCTTCATTAGATATTCTGAACCTGACGTAAGTTTAATTACCGTAAAAACGACGCTTGTATATACCTACCGCAGCACATAAGTTGTTTCAACGTACCTATACGATGTGCCTGCGATAATATAATTATAATATTATATTATAGTTTATTTCATATTTTTTTAATGGTTTCGTAAAATAACATAGTTAAGTAAAAGAGAAAATATTATTTTAGAAATTTAAATTCTCAACGAATTACATATATTTATGTAGGTAGTTATAATAATATGGAAGCACGATTACGGATTATAAAAATAGTTAAAATTATACCACAAATGATGGAGTATGTTTTTAATGGACACTTTTATCTAAAATTTTATTTAGTACTTTATATTTTGGGTCATTATTTAAATTTCTTATATATTATTATCGTGGTAAAAACTATTTAAAAAATGGAAAAAGCTGTGAAAGTTCGCGAAAATGATGATTTTGTCATATTTATATAGTTTTGGTTAAGAAATGTAAGTTTCAGTCCGTGTGTTTAAGTAGTTGATTGATGGAATGAGTGATGAGTGGTTGATTGATTAAGGATTGGTGATGGAGAAAAGTGAATAGGAGGGTTGATCAGTTTAGTTGTTAATTGGTGAAATCAACGAGGGGTTTAATATTGTTCAGTGGCGTTTAGTGAATGATTGGTGGAACGAGTGAACGACTGATTGATCGATGAAATGAATAAGTGGTGATTAGTTATGTGGTTGAATGAGGCACTGCAGTGGCTTGTATTTACTTAATTTAACCCAATCTTTTTTAACTCTCCTCCTTCTTTTTTATCTTCGCCTTTGTCCCACGTCTGTGAGGTCAGCTACTCGTGTTATTTCCTTCCACCCATCCCTATCTATCACTAGGTTATATTTAACCTGTGTTATATTAAACGTATTAGAATAATACTAATATGAAATATCACTGAGCTTCGATAGGATTTTTAATCACAAAAAAACGTCATCTTTATACTTTTCACAGCTATATTTATCAGCATTTTTTTTTCGTAGTGCACGTCAAGTTCACTTAAGTTTCTAACTTTTTAGACTTTATAACTACTAATCAATTTTTTTTTCAAATGCCTTTTATCATTAATGTGTTCGTGTCATAATTTATCGTTGTAAACTTCAGAGGGATTCCTCATAAACGTGACATGTCGTATATATTTGTTAAACATTTATAATATTAGCCAAAGACGCGAGTTAACAGCAAATTCTGAAACAACGTACAATTGACGCGTATCATTGCGCGTTGATAAAGTTATAAGAGATGCGGGATGCGTTTGACATAATTCGCCAGACGACATCTTCCGTTCTGTACAAATATTGTCGTTTAATAACAATATTAAATGTAATATATACGAAGAGTGTTTATCGGTGTCGATATTAATGGTACAAGAAGAAAAAAAACCGTCGAAGGAAATTTTCTTTTGCACTTTCGTAAAACGTCATCATTAAGGTTTGACATATTATATTTTCATGTACCCTCGAAAACAGTATCATAACGTATAATATCAAAAATGTTCGTTTCAATCGCGGTTGAAACAGAAGACCAATATTATTGGGCAAACGTGGCAGCACAAGGATAGACGACATTTTAGTTTTATACAGAGCATAATATAAATATAATAAATATTTAACTATCGATTTATAATTGCGTGTCAATAATCAATACAAAATAATTATTATTAAAATACGCGTGTTATTATAAGTATATTTTATTCGTCGTTGGCGAAATTTATAATTTTAACAACTGTCGGGTGATCCTGGAATTGGATTATTCAACGAAAACACTAAAATATAATAATGTAAAAGCATATTTAATATTTGAATGTGAACATTTTAACGTTAAAAATTGCGATTGTTAGCGTGAAATACACTGAGTATATAGCGAATACTTTACACTATTGAAATCAAAACTAGTGTGAAAATCTATTACGCGTGTTGTACTACGTCATCGTTCACTGAAGTCAATTTATTTGAAAAAATATAAATATAATTCGTCGTGAAAACGAAATCTCTCGTTCGTGAGAATTATTGTGAACGAAGAAAATATTAAATAATAATAATAATAATAATAATAATAATAATAATAATAATAATAATATATCGTATAAAATATTAAATATTATGTAATATAATAGTCGTATGTCAACAGCGTCCCACTCGTTGAACGTTATATTTATCTTCTATTATTATCATCTATATTTAAAATTAAAATAATAATCACACGATTTTTATTTTATTTCAAGTTTTATGTTCAATTTAAAAATTAATTTATATTAATTATATATTTTTTTTTTTCAGTTTTTCATTGTCAATGATGTATAATAATATAATAATAATTCAACGAACAATATTTATAATATTGCATATTATCACATAAATGTAATTACGATCCAATGTGTTTATTATTCATATTGCAATTTAATTAACTTCCGTTGGTATTTAACTTTCATAATCCGTATTTAAGTTAAATAATCTTTGTGTAATATTGTATACCTACCATTCGAGATTCAATTTTAATAGAACAAAAATGTATTATTTTAATTTAGATATGTAACAAATAAACGTATAGATTAAATATATTGATTTAATGACAAAACAAATAATATTATACTATATATAATATTGTTTATAATTAATTAAAGTTAATATTCATACAATATTTTAATTATCGAGTGATTTCAAATGACTTTATTTTTAGTTTATGGATTTTGTAATGAATTAATATTATATATGACTTTAAACTTTGGTGAAAATCTGGAAACTTACTACTAAGATTATGTAGTTGGCCGCCATATTATATGAATCGGTTTAATTAAAATTTAGATTGCCTATTTTTCATATTGCGTAAAGTTAAACAAAATTGATAAACAAAAAGTTTTCTAATTTCAAAAATTATAATTATAACACAACACACATATTCATAGTATAATAATATATTTTGTTTTGAAGAAATATTTTATAGTTCAAAATCTTTTTTTAATAATTCAGAACTTTTATTCGATTATAATAACAATTATAATAATATCTACTCGTATAATATTTATTTATTGATCTAAGATCAATTTTAATAAATCTCATATACCTACATTTAGATTAAATTTATTGATTCATTTTTTAATATAAAAATTCTCGTAAATAGTAGGTAAAGATAAATTTGAATTTATTTATTTTATGGTTATATACTCATATAACCATATAATAATTATAATAATCCATCAGACCTTATAATAATTCATCGATCAATAATATATGATATTACAATCGACTTGCATTATCTAAAATTGTGTACTCGTAAAAATAATTAAAACGTTAAAACAATCAAACGTTATCACGGAATTTTATTATCATTTTCATTTTTATTTGTATTACTGTAATAATTTTGACGAACAAAAATTTTGTGTAAAATGTTTAATTTACCTATTTTGATAACTTGTTTTTTATAGGCACATCGTGTTTATTTTTATTATTATATATATATTATATATATACCCATATGCCATATCTCATTGCTGAAAAACAAACTGTACGAAATATATCAAAGTTATGACAAAAGTTTCTCAAATAAATAATTTCGTTATTATACACGAAAAAAAAGAATAATATGTTAACTACAAATTAGTTCATTTTTCGCATAAACTCTGCGCTATATATAGGTACTGTGTATTATAATAATTGGATTTTTGCGTGAGTTCCGAATGGTATTCATTATAAACTGTCGTGTTATATTAAACAAAATTTTCGATACTATTAATCGAATATTTATAATAAAATGATTATCAAATATAATTTTAAATAAAATTTATAAAATCAAACATTGAAATTAAAAATATGGTCTTGTAAAAACACTGTATTATAATTCATTACACAAATTGGGTATTTGCGTACAATAAGGATTTATTATTTACTCGTATTATCATTTCTTTATCCTATTTTTATATTCTAGAATATTGTTGCCCTCTATTTAAAAAAAAAAAATAATGAAAAAATTATATTATACATATTTATTACGATTCGTCAATTCTGATGAAATCGCTTATAAGTAATAATTTTTTTTTTTTTATTAGTTTGTTATCATCATTTCGCATGAACTAAAACGATTGTCATCATATGAAACTTGATTTTAATAATTCAATAATTTCAATAAAATAACTCGCGAGAGTTAATTCATTATTTATAGATGTATAAACAATTATTCAAATATATACTACAATGGTTATCCGTATAAATTATTCGTAATTAATCTTCGTTTTTTTCACTGATAACAATTTTTAATTAATACTTTTATTATGAAATACGAGAATTTATATGAAAACCAATCAAACTACGCGATAAATCAATTTTTCAATATATTTTTTTTTGTTTTGTTTAATAACTTTCCATTCCTTGTTTCGAAGAATATTATTCCGTGGCGCACAATTCTTTAATTATTCCAGTTCAGTCGCATTTTAAGTATAATAACTAAAATATAAAGGCCACAAAAAAACTGCTTTACACTTCGAGTTCGAGGGTTTTGCATTATTTATAATATTAATAACATAATACCGTATTTTGAATTAGTTTAAAATTCTAGTATCTATATTAGGTACTAAATATTTTTGTTAATTTAAATAAAGATATTTTCTATTTCAAAATGTTCTACATTTGTATGACGTATCATAATAATAGTATATTTTATATGATGATAACGACCATAATATTTTTCATTATTGGTGTTTAATGTAGCTTTTATTAGAAAAATTAAATTTATAAAAAAAAATAAAAAAAATGAAGAGCTAATAATAATAATATAAGTATGCAAATCATAGTGTTTAATTTTAATTATAATGTGAATGCAATGATAAACCATTGAATTTGAAAAAACGATTCTGAACGAAGTTGAGTTAGATAATGTAGGTACTGATATTTTGTCATTTTTTATTAAATATTTATAACTCAAAGTTATATCAAAATAATAGTACATAAATAATGACACGGAACATCCTATAACAATTTTCAAGTCTCTAAGTTCAATATAAATGCTCATAAAATGCCTTGTCACCTAAATTATCATATTTCACAGAACTTTGCTAAAAATAATTTTTTCGAATTCAATGGTTTATACTTGCATTCAAATTCTAATTAAAATTTAACACTGTGATTTGCACACCAGTATCTCTGCGACAAGATTATCAGCTCTTTTTTTTATACTTTAAAGAGTTATAAAAAAAAATCGTAAATATAATAATAATTCACAAATAATAAGACAAATCCAGAATAAAAATACCTACTTAAAATATTGGTTTTAATGAAAGTTCAAATTTGAACACCTATAAAACAAAATTGAGTATTGTAATTTTTCTAATATTTTGGAAATGCTTTAAGATATAAGTCAGTATGCATTAATAAAATTTTCCTAATTTTTTGCATTTTCTATTAATTTTTATTATAAAAATATTGAGAAATAATAAGAAGAATATTCGTAAGGATTCTAATATATTAATTTAAACTAAAAACATCAACTTTAAACAGCTATAAAAAAAGAAAAATGAGACTTGGGATTTTTTTAATATTTTGTTATGATGTTAAGTAATATATGAGTATATTTCAGGGAAATTTTCAGACCTTAATGCCAAAATTGCCAATTTTATCAAACATTATATACATTAAAACGAGAATTTTACGAAATATTCAAAGTCCTATATTTTGTAGAAAAATTAACGTAATGGTTCCAAATTTTATCACATATACACAGTACATAGGGCCGTCGTTTACGTGGGCCTCGCAGCTTAGATAGTTAAATATTTTATTTTATGACGTATTTAGTATTAATAATTATTAAGAATATATTATACCTAATCCTAATGTATTAATCGAATACAAAGTCAATACGAAACAAGCATAAGGCACTAGGTATTGTAATATTATTTAGGTTAGATTATTTTTGTTACTATTTGAAAATACCTAGTAGATGTTGTTATTTGTTATACTCGTATTATTATTATTATCCAACCAGGCGCGCACTCAGGATTTTTGTTTGGGGGGCTTAAAATTTTTTTATAAATAATAACTTTGTACGTTTAATGTTATATTAATTTTTATTTAAGTTATTTTAAATCTAAATTAAAATATAAGAAAAATTACATTAAATTTAGTCCATAAATTTAAGTCGTCCATAATAATATAATATTTAATATAACTACCTATTAAAATTAAAGAAACAATTTTTTTTGTGGGGGGTTCGGCCCCTAGCCACCCTCTGAGTGCGCCACTGTATCCAATAATATACAAATAATAACAATATCTTATACGTATATTTATTTAATGCCTATAAATTATAGAAGTTATTTAGTTACAGTTAACTATTTTTTTGGCCCCGCATTTTAAAAATTGCATAAGGCCCATATACATTTGAATACACATAGACATTGTGAAAAATACCGTTTTTTCGTCATATTTTCTTTCGCATAGAGTCAATTTTGAGAAATTATGAAAAATGACCTAAATAAAGTACCAAGTAAAATCCACTTTCCAATCAGAAATTATATGCTTTTCAAGAAAATCTGAGCATTATTTCGGGTAGTAAAAGTGTATACAGACATAAAAAAAAGAAAAAATAGACATACATTATTGTCTTCGCTGCGATCAGAAACTAAAAACGAAAAAGATTATGAGCGAACCGTTTTACTGTAGTATCGAACGACAAACGACAAACAACACAGGTTATATGACCTACATAATTATCAAATGAATAAAATGATTGCATCAGACAGATCACAGATGTATATATTGTATATCATATCTTGCACTACATAGGTACCCTGTCAATGCGGACTAGGTAGCTGGTTGCTTGCTCAACACAATCTACAATTGTGTTCACCGACGACTACGACAACATACTATTGCCTCATATGGGCAGAGCAAATATAATTTTGAAACTGTAAGAATGCAGATGTATCGATGTATGGTATGTTGGTAATTTGGTATGTACGCCAACTCAATCGTATTCCATATGTTTATCTACAAATCAATAGATAAGACAAAGAAATAGAATAATGTACACAATGTACAATTATGTTCACTGATGACTACGATAATGGTTCTGTTTTAGCGTTATTACAAATAACTACTTTATTTAAAGAAAATATCAAGAGCAGTATACTTAGCATGGTGATATGAAACCTATAATCTTATATTTATAATAAAATATGCAATATAATACTTTTTGTAGTTAAATTGTTCTATTAAATTATGCTTTCACAATAATTGTTATTACCTAATAATTATAAAGCTACGACACTCATTTGCAAGTAACCAGCTACCTAGTCTGTCATGACATATAATTTTTAATAAATAGGAACGCAGATATAATATGGTAAATACGCTACCTTAATCATATTCCACACGTATATCCAAATATCAATATATAAGATAAAGGAATAAAACAAATTTGTCATAGTGATTAACGAGCAATGAATTAATATTTTGCACTTCCCCGATGACATAATAATAATTGCAGAATATGTGATATATTTACAATATCAGGAAAGAACAAAAAATATAGAAAACAAATATGGCTGACACTTTTTATTTTATTCATTTTGACAAATGTTGAACAATAATTACATAATTGCTATATTTGTATAATTATATGAGAGGTATACTTTTTAATTCAAGATTAAAAAAACGTTAAAATTTACCTATATATTGATGAGATAGTAAGAGTGGTTACTTTCTTATTATTATTCTCTTTATAAATCACATCATTTTAAAATGAACAAAATGATTGCATCAGACCGTTATGTTTATTTAATATATCAACATCGACATACCTTGTGATTGTATGAAAATATAAGAGTAGGAATACATAAATCTGATGACAACGTAGAAGATAACGATGAAGAAGAGAATATAATATTCAAATTTCTCATAAGGGTGACGATATATATTATTAAGTCTTGAAGCCGCAGGAAACTCAACACATAAATGCTATATATGCAAATATATGTAGAGGTTACTGAGACTTCAAGAATCAATAATCTTATATATATTGATGAGAGAGTGAGAGTGGTAACTTCCGTCTTTCTCTTCTTATAGCTGAGCGGCATAGAACTCAATCGTTGTACACTGCCTCATATTTATAGTGGATACAAAGTGACATATCGCATAATATAATAATATATTCTTCCTTCATTGAAAAGAATCATGGTTGCGTACTCAATCCAAAAGAGAGAATAGAACAGATTCATAAATTGACGGCGTAGGTAGCTTTCTCACGAAAAGAGTTGCATTAAACTTTTGATGCTGTATGTGTGTTCCGCACCACATATCCTGTCACAATAGATTATATAAATATAATAAATCTTTTGATTGCTTGCTCAACACAATCTACAATTGTGTATACTGATGACTATGTTGATAATAGTGGATTTCATTTACCCTTCGTAAGAAAAAGTACTCTAATTTAAATAAATATCGATCAGTTGATTGCATTATCTGGATGCTTGCTCATCACAATCTACAATTGTGTTTACTGATGACTACGATGTATATTGATAAAGTATGATATACATTTTTAAATGTTTAATAGTAATAAGCATATTTAATCTGAACGATAACACAAAAAAATAAAAATAAATACAAAATACAAAATTGCAACCAAGAGATAACAAAATTATCAATAAACTATACTTAATATATCATATTACTTAAGGTAAAAGAGGTAAGGGATACCTACATGTGTAAAGAGGATATTGTTTAATATGAAATTTTCTATTAATTTTTATTGTAAAAGTATTAAGTAATAATACGAAAAGTATTCTATTGGATTCTAAGATTTTCGTTTAAACTAAAAATGTCAACTTTATGTATATACGAGTAGGCAAAAAAAATAAATAAATAAGACTAGGGATTTTTCTAATATTTTGATATGATGTTAAGTAATATGTGATTATAATTCAGGAATATTTTCAGACTTTAACGCCCAAAATTGTCATTTTTATCAAACATTAATATACATAAAAACGATAATTTTACGAAATATTCAAAGTCCTATATTTTGTAGAAAAATTTACGTAACGGTTTCAAAATTTTCTCACATATATATAGTACCTATTTGAATATCTAATGTAGTTTTTATGTCTCTATCTTCAAAATTGCTTGAGTTATTGTGAAATATTGAAATGAAATTCGTCTATGTTTCAGTTATCGTAAATAATGCTGTATTTTCTTCATTTTTGGTAATTTTTCCTATCGTATATAGTCAATTTTGAGAAATTCGAAAAACTACCTTAATAAAGTACAAACAACATCCACTTTTCAACGGGAAACATGTGCTATTTGTGAAAATCGGAGTATTATTTCGGGGAGTAAAAGTTTTTTCAGACACACAAAAAAAAAACCCATGAAAAAATACACATCATTGTAAAACCAACACGTTCTTTACTACGCTCAGAATCTAAAAAGACTATAAATATTTTAAACGCTCATTTACGAAGACTTTTAGTCTTCGGCTCCGATATTTTCATTTACGCGTTAATAATAATGGAATATTAAATTTAATTAATTCAAATTGCGTAAGTTTATAATATAATGTAATAATTATAATACGAGGGTATAATATTATGTATACACAAATTATTAACTATTATTATTATTATTATTTTTTTATTTTTTTATTATTAGTATTGTTGTTTCGTTGTACTCAAAATAGGGGTGAGTTTTAAATACGTTCTCGTTTGTGTACCCAATAGTAATATTTTTACTTTCTGCGTGGTGGCGTATATACAAACGGGGGTGAGTTATGATGCATTAACGTTAACGAATTCTCATGTGTATCGTACGTATAAGTATCGGACGGTTCTTGTACGAGAGTATTGCACGAATATTTGGGGCGAGATCGGCGATGGCTCTTATACATACGGTGTCCGCGGGACCGTGAAGGGACTGAAAATATTTCCCCTATAGTCAGTCAATTTCGCCGCGCAGTAACATTTTTCCAAAACAGCCCCTCGACAAATATAACACGCGTATTTCTCTCGCGGGATTCGATAATATAATTTCTTCGCCCCCCTTCCCCTCGTATACACATATATTATTCTAAACGAAATAATTATATTAAACGATAAACGGCATTCTGTATATATATAATATAATGTCGAAAAAACATATTGCCATCTACAGTAGTTACGGTAAACGTACATAACCTTATTCGATGTACATAATATAGGTACTACTCGTATTATATTATTGCATTCTGTGTTCATACTATGGTTTCAAAACGAAATCAAATAATTCAATTATTAACATTATTCTGTGTAGGGCTACAGACATTCGACAGTTGTACGAAATTAATTGTGCTAATTTTAGTTACCTAGGTTTATTTTCATACCGATTGATTTTTACTTATTTGCTAACAATACTATTTCAACATAATTACTCCGATTTCCATATAATTATTACTTGTTGTAAAATTACGAACCAAAAGTTGGATATATTTTATTACTATATAAATTATTATGAAGGGTTAAAGTTTATAAAATTTTCCGATTTCATATTGTTATAACTTATAAATACTATATAAAAACAATCATTTTTACTGCGAAACGTGTACGCGTTATTTGACGGTAAAATATTTCTTTTTTCAACCTAACCTCGACGTTATTATTTTCATATTTCTGCGTTATATAATAACATACTATTCCGTATAAACACGAAGATTAAATAACAAAAAAAATTTATATTCAAATGTTTTTACCATATAATAAAAAAATGGATAAAATAATTTTGCTAAATATAATCGTATAATATTGTTTCGTTTCGTAATTTGTGGTCTTTTAATTTTCCTCCGCTTTTCATTTCATAAAATTTCCTCGTTATTTCTGTATTCCTTTTTCAATTCATTTTATACGTAATCCTCTACAACATATATATAATATTATTTAGTTACTGTATTTTAGTTTGATTGAACTTTTTAATTACCTACATTCAATTCTCACATCCGCAATGTGTTTTAGTTTTAGGTCAGTTAGTATTTTCACAAAGCGAAAACCTTGCAATTTTTCTGTATTCGAAAAACATCATTATTATCGTGTGTAATATAATCAATGTAAATTATTCGAGAATTTCTAAAGACACGTTTCTATTTTATTTTAATATCTCACTATGTTGAAAAACTGTGCATGTAGGTATGTATATATAGTATATTATACGTACACAAAATCGATTATAATTTTGTCACATGTTTTACTCGTAAACAACTTTTTAAAAATATTCGTGTTTTTTAAGAAATATTTTTATAAATTATTTTTATATTTCTTTTTATATTTAATACCACACGGAAATAACTTCATATTTGTTTAAAATAATATTATTAGCGAATAAAATACAATTTTTTTTTATTAAGTCATGCTATAACTAATTTTTACTATATAAACAGAATAGTACTTAATAAATAACTTTTAAACATATAAATTTGTTTTAATATTATCATCAACTTGCAATTCGTTTATTCGACGTTTCAATTGTATATTTATTTAGTATATTATGATACAATAATTAATAAATTAAATTAATTTTGTTTTTAATTGCAGGGGTTTTTTTATCCGGTAGATAGGCATTGTTTAATTTTTTTTTTGTTAAATCAGAAATATTGAATAACGAAAACTACATGAGGTCTAACATTCTCATATCCAAGAAATTGTATTGTTTTATCCAACAAAAATTTTTGTTCGATTTCTCATTATGCAAATGATTTTTACGTTTAGATTCTTTGTAAAATGTACAATATGTATGCAGATAAAACCTCAAGGAAATCAAATCAAATTTATAATAAAGCGTTTACACTAAAATGGATATCTGGACGAAAATGCGTGGCACGAGTAAACGAGATTACTTTTATGTTAATAATTCTGTTAGGGTTAAACTAATGCGAAAAACCATATGTTTATTCATACAAATTACACCTGTATTATAATAATATATGCATATAATTGGTCACTTCGTAATGGAAGAAAAAAAATTCTTACATTTCTTACATGATCTTTGTTTTTATTTCTAATCTACGTGTAACTATTAAATATAAAGAAGCGAATAAAATCGCGAGGTTAAAAATAAATAATATTATTCTGCTGGTCGAACGAAATCAACTTCACTTTCAGTTGTGTACATTGACTTGGGCAAATGAATAAAATATATGATCGTGTTGATATTGTTGAATGATTACCTCGTTATATTATAAGTTTAAATGGTATTTATAAATTTGAGGGTTACGTTTTTGAATAAATTATTACGATAATTACAAAGTATGCTGCAATAATTGAAGGGTTGGGCCGAAGAACTAATTAAAACCACAATGGCGTGTTCGGTTCATTTATTATAATAATCCGCTGGTCTTGAACACACGAAAAATACAATTAACTAGATGTCTCCTGGAAAAAAAAGAAAAGAAAAGTTAGTTACTATTATATATTATAAACTCGTAAAAAACAAACAAGAACTAGATTTAAGATAGGTAGTATTTATTTACGTTAACATTAAAACTTGTCATCGTAAATTCGCCTTGGGCAAACAATATAGCGTGGAGAGACATTTAAAATTACGTGCTCTAGAAATAAAGTAATTAAAATAATTATATACTTCTACGGGATGAATTTCTTTTTTCAAAACTTTTATAGGTACCTGTAATATAATAAAAACAATATTGATATTATCACAGTGTTGCGTGAACTTTGTTCAAAGTATGTTTTTGTATAATATTAATATAGTAGGTATATTATATTATACGAACAAGTATACCTACGCGAGGAAAAGTTATATAAGGGTATACGTAAAGCTGAAAGTAGTTTCACCGCAAAAAATAAAAATGAGACTTCAAAAATATCACATAATAATAATAATAATAATAATAATAATATATTATGCTTCGTATAATATTATAAAATTATTGTACTTATAAAAAATATCGTCTATCCAATATAATAATTCTCATCTCGACAAACTCGATTATGGATTTATAATATAGTTCGGTGTTCGGGAGTGAATATTTAAGGAGTGTTATATAGACAATAATCGAATTTTTTAAATATCGTTCCGCGTAAGTGTGTATTCTAAGTATAACTAATTAACATTATTGTGTGTGTAATCCCGTGGTTCTAGTAGACACACTCCAATGCATAATTTTTGGGTTGAAGAGACTTAAACCGTTGTAGTTCCAATTTACAGACTTCTGTTATTTTTTCGATATTAATTTTAAGAATAAATTTGTACGAAACTAATTTTTAATTTTTTTATATTTTAACAACATTTATCTTTTATTTTTTATAAAATATGAACATTTTTGAAAATTGTATTTTCGCAAACGTATGGTTCTAGAAATTTAGAATATATTTCTAATAAATAATAATGGAGTTCGTACGATCCAAAATTGAATTCTTTATGAATATAAAATTGTCTTTTGACATTGCAATTTATATAAAACTAAAGTCTTTACGTTGGAACTAGTTTATGTCTCTCATCACAAAAATTATGCATATGCACCATGGAATTACACGCATTAAAATATTAATAATTAGTAGTCATACACAATTATTATACGGAACGTCATTAAACAAAATATTCGATTATTGCCTTTATAATACTTCTTAAATATTCACTACCGAAGACGACAAACGAATATAATTATCATATTATTATTAGATGGAGCGCGTCATTAAAACTCGTGGCTTAGGTACCTAAGCGGTATTATTAATTTTCAAAACAAATGCTGCTGTTGTATAATACCCATCTCGTGTACACCGTATTGTACCTATATAATATAGTAAAAAATAAATAAATAAATAAAAATAAGAATAATAAAATAAAATAAATTAAATTTTAATTCGTACATATTTTTTCTACTCATTTGAATAATGGCATGATAATATAAGATTAAAAACGAAATTATTAGTAATACGTGACAAACGCACTAAGCATATTATAATATTATGTAATCATGGTACGTATAATGATAGGAGTGTTATATAGGTACAAGTTTTACAACGAGTTATAAAACACAGAACAAATGAATGAAATAATAATTTTTATGAATAAGACTATAAGAGTTTATATAGTATTTTTGTTATTACCATCGTTCGCTTCCTTGGACCACACCGTTTGAGAGTAAATTTCTCTCGTTTCGATTTTGACGTTATTGCCGAACGGAAAATCACGTTTTTCTTTTATTTTTTTTTTTTTTTACTGAAATTATACTTAAATATACTATAATATAATAATTGTTCTTTTATTGATTTATTTCTAAATACTATTATTTAATATTTTTACCTCAGCTCAGCTGACGTCGTCGTAATAATTTATTTACGTTTTATTAGCATAAAAAATAATTTTACCGGTTAGTAAATAATTTTGACGTATATGTATTCAGATTCATATATAAATAATATAATATAATAAATTACGCATATAATCCCAACGAAAAAATCCGCATGTCATTTAAAAGTCATTCGCGTATATAATAATAATAATAATAATAATAATAATAATAATAATAATAATAATGATTATACTTGTAATAATAAATAATAATAAATAATATTAATAAATATTATTATTATTATTGTTATTACGTGATAGTATCTTGTGGTCGCGTGCGATACGTTTTATTTTATTTTTTTATTTTTTGTATCGCATACACGTGCGCCAAAAAAACCGTTTCACCTCTAAAATATTCACAGTCGCAGTTTAATCGTAATAAATTTTTAAACAGAATTTTAAATTTATTTTACAGGTGCAGACGTCATAAACCGAGTAACATTCGCATAATATAAGCACATTACCCCTAACAATAAGTCATTATTTTCGATTACGCACCTAATACCTCACACGATGATAATTATAATATTCAACGCACGAAATAATATTATAATATTGCGTACCCGCCATTTAAGAATTTACTATTTATATGTATGCGAATTCGAATCGGGTAAACGATATTATGTGTATATAGTTAATCCGGTATTGAGAAAGGCACGTGTGTGCGATCCGTTTACGTTTTGCCCATTTATTTTTTTATACAAACTTATTATAATAAGATGAAAAATATTCTTTGAATTTCGATTTTCTACAACGCGATATATTCAAACGACCGGATTTTGTGTTATATTAAGAATCAATAAGGGGTTTTATATATATAAAAATAATTGTAAAAGACGAATAAAAAGATTTCAATTATTTTAACGTGAAACTCAGAAATGACAATATTATATAATAATTCCAAAAATGGAACGTGGTAGCTTTTTAAAAAAAATTTAAAAAGAAAAACTCATTTGTAAAGAACGTCCAAAAAAAAAATAACAAAAAACGAAGTTTATTAGTTTATAAGTATAACGCGTTCTACAATAATAGGCATAAGTGCCTTATAACAATAATAAATTCTTAAAATATTGCCATTTATTTATTTTTGTCTTTATTATTGAATACTAGAATTTGGACTGTTTTCGTTATTGATATTATAACATAGTAACTCAATATAGGCGTATATTTATACGACCGATGTATATTTAACGTCTATTCTTCGATAATTATTATAATCATATAGGCTAAACTAGACCATTTTTCATTTTAAAAAAGTCCAAAATATACCAAAATCGTCCCCGTAAAAAAATTGTGTATATTTTAAGGTGTTTATACAATAATCGTAAATAATTTATAGAGACGGACATGTTATAAATTATTTACATATTATATTTTTTGATTCTCATCTACATCAGTCTATAAAAATAATAATAATAATAATAATAATAATAATAATAATAATAATAATAA
>JAIUCT010000010.1:14015267-14093327 GCA_021307375.1 Tetraneura akinire
CCCCCCTACCCCCCACCCCCCACGATTAATTTAATTTTTATTTTATCGTATTATTCTGTTTTAAAATTTCCAATTGTTATTATCGTATAAATATATATAGATATATATTCGTATATTATAAATTTCTATTTAATTATAATGTTTATTTGTCGCGAAACGCTCTTAGGCATACGTTAATGCTCGCCTTAACCCTGTATTAATACTCGTATTTTTGATGTGATAATGTCATATTGACATTACTATTACAGATATATGAAACATCTATTAGTTTATATATATATATATATAGTATCACATTATATAATTTTCTATTCTGTCTATTAACATTACTATTGTGATATTAGATTTCACCTAAATCGTTTACACCTGTATTATTATAATACGTTATATAATATAGATATTAAATTAGGAATTTAATAATAAATTAATACAAGTATAGTTCAAAAATAAAATAACTTTCTTTTTTACATAATTACATATTATATTACATTAAATATTATTTATAAAAGTATATACATATTATATATTATTTCGATAATTTAAATTTATTATCCATTTTCTCAACACGATAACTCTGTAAAAAGTACAATATTTAGGATTCAAGTTCATATGAAAAATACAGCACGGAGTCGTTGTATTGTCTGCATTCTGCAATTGATCCATTCGCGGACACCCGAAGTCTTCGGCATTGATTACATTGACGTGCGGAATAAATTCTTTAATAATTTGTTTTTTTTGCTCACCTTTCACATAAATGTTATTGAATTTTAACGAATTTATTATTTTGTTAATCTCTTCGTATTCAATATCTCCATATTCCAACGATATTTGATGATAATTTCTCTCCAACCATTTATTCACTCTTAAACTTTTTGTGTTTTGTGCCGAATAAGAATTCTTAAATATCCAATGTTGCATTGACAATTGATTATCCAATTCAATAACCGACATTTCTTTAATCATATATTCAGAATCTGAACGAAGAATACATTGAATGTCTAAAACTCCAGAAATCATTCTGACGATATTATTTAATATCGTTTCTAGTTCTTCTTGTTCTTTTTTCTCAATAGGAGACTATGTTAACAGCATCATCGTGGTCGTCTGCGCCGTTAAGTTTACTATAAGAGTGTTCCATTTTATACGTATATTTCTAAAAACTATAGTTAAAATATATAAACACGAGTGGCCCGATAGAAAGCACAAATAATTATAATTATTATTGTAGCCGCGTTTGTTCTTTTATGTCGAGAAAAAATCATTAAACCCTACTACTTTTATACGATTGTTGTTGTTGTTATTGTTGTTATTGTTGTTATTGCAGTCATCATAATTTTAATTATTATGCCCGGTTTCATGAAAACAGTTCTGTAAAGTACTGAATCGATAATTTATCCATTCTGTATAATATTGAGTTAAAGAACAGATTGCGTTTCATGAAAATATTGTAAATTGTACTAAATAATGTTTTAACCTTTTAACTGGTATATGGTTATTACGAAATATGATAATACATTTTTATGATAAGAATCGCCTTGGTCTCGGAAGATTTATTAAGATTTGAAGAACAATATCATCAGAATCATCAGATGAGGATAACAAAGACATTTCTCAAATATAATATAATATGTTTATTATATATATATATATATATATTATTTATACTCGTATTTATTAAACTGAAAACACAAGTCACAATTATGAAATTTTAAATTGCTATAAATTTGAAAATAATCGTTTGCTGTTGCACAAAATTCTTATTGCATCACTATTTTTCAGATAAATCTACATAAGATAAAAAAAAAAAAAATTGCCAGATAAACAAGAAAAGTTTTAAATTATTTTTATGTGATAACAACAATTAATGATAAGGAAATTATTAAACGGTGCTGTAAATTTTACAGAACCAAAATCTGACCTATAAGTTATCGAATCGATAACTTCTTATCTGTTCAAATTTATTAATTTTACAGAACAGTTTTTAGTTTTACAGAACGGTTTCCTTGTTATCGGTTCTGTAAATTTTCATGAAACCCGGCATTAATAATGATAAGATAATTGAACCGGTATATCCGAATATGTATCAATATAAAATATTTTAAGGGAATTTGTTTCGTCCAAATCCCAAAAACTATGTGAATAATGCGTTCAACACGCATTTTTGGTCAAATATATTTTACAATATTTATAAACGGATGTTTTATTATTTATATTTCTGTGCTTCTTCGACCCAATAATAACATTTTTCTTAGACGTGCAGCTCGAACGTACAACTCTTACGTTGTATAACGCCACTTTTCTTAGAGAAACACATAATAACTCGCGTCGTTGGAAAGAACCATAATCTCATAATAGGCACTTAGAGAAATGAAATTAATGAAATTATCTACATTAGAATCGCGTATTCTCGTTAAAACGTCATGTCTCATAGTATGTCAGAAATTATATAATATATTTAAATTTAACTCGGTATTAATATCAACGTAGTCGGTGTAATAATTAGGATTTTCCTATACACTCTTCCAACTGATCCAAACACCCGTGATGAAATTTCGTTTGACATAAGACATAATAATTATTAAAAACAGAAAAATTATACGGGATAAATAATTTTCGATGATTTAATGTAGATAATAAAACGCAATAAGATAAAACGAAGAATATTAACACAACTGTTGCTAGTTTAGAGGACTCATACACTATACGTATATACCGCGTTTATAGAAAACATGTTTATAATATCTGTAAAATTATATTTAATCATTACCATTAAAAAATATAATATATTATTTTAAGTATATAATAATGATATTATTATATGACATATACACACACATATATACACATTTAAATATCACTTAAATAATGTTATATAAATCAATTAATTAATAATTTAAAAAATATTAAAAATAATAATAATAATAATAATAATGTTTATCACATATTACAAATTTTATAATTTTCTAACGTCGCCGTTAAACGGACTATAAGAAATAATTTGATCGTGTAATATCAAACAGTATGCAGCAGTATGTTCCGGTATCGAATCCTCTGTTTCGAATTCCAAACGTAGATCGACCGTCGAAGCTTTTACATTATCATTTTGACGTGATAAATCTACAACTATGATCGGACCATGATGACTGAAATTTTTTTTTGACAGTAAAGGTTGGGTTTGCCCTCTCGCGTAATAAGATTTCTGGAAATCCGTATATGCCTTGTACACTATAGATGTTAGATTGTTGGGAAAGTCTACACGAAAACTTTCATATGGAAACATCTCAGAATTTAAGTATACTTTAAGGTTTTTTATTTTACAGCTATCAAATATCGCAGACGATCTGAATAGGTCGTTTTTTCGGCTTGTCTGCAACCCGATTATAACAAACCTCGGTTTCTCCAATAAATTACTTGATTTCACTGTCCATGAGTGAGACTTGTTTAGAGGTAGAACTGGATATTCATAGAGATCCCAAGTTCTATATGCACACGTTAGTGGTTTTCGAGAGTCCAACACTTTAATCAATTTTAATTTTTCTCTGTCACTCACACGAATTACTGGCATCTTCCAAATAACTTTTTTCAACACAATAGTTAATTTTTTAGCCACACTTTCAGTAACTCCGGTACACAAGATTGCATCAAAATCAGTTGATGAACGATTCAAAATCAACTGCTGATTGCAATTTAATAATATTTTTCTATAATCTTCGCAAAACCCGAATAAGTGTTTTAATTGGATGCAGCCGGAAAATTTGTTATTTCTTATAAAATCTGAGTTCGCATTTTCGTGCTTCAAATCCCAAGCAGAAATTTCTAGTTCGTTCATATCACTGGGTGTGAATGAACAAAATCCTTTTAGGGCCGACGATATACCGGGCAATTTTAATTTTTGTATCTCCACTCCGTTAAGCTCGAATTTCATTTCGGAAAAAAGAAAAGCAAGACCATTGTTGATAAAATTGAATACACCCGTACCTTTATCTGGCGGTTCATTTATTTCACCTTCGATATAAATAAAACTTTCACACGGTAGAGTATATGCATCCATATTTCGAATACAAATTCTGATCTCATCGTTATTCGCTAAAGCATTGGTTGAATACGGCAAGAAAGAGTGGAATTGCATATGAGTTATTTTACAATCGTCCACATATCCGTCTGTCACATTTAAATAGCTATCATCCATTACTATTTTTACCTATTATAGCTTTTATCGAACGCAGAAAATTAAAAATTTTATTTAGTTAATATTTAGCCTAAAGTATATCGGTTAATAATTTCACTTTAGATTTTATCAAACGAACGAGAGTAAAGTGTTTCTATAGTGTGTGGTGCGGACCGAGGCATAAACACTTATGACACTATCGAAATTTAAATGTAATATATATATAATATAATACGAATATATATATATATATATATATGTAGAGTAAACTTCCATTTAAACACTAAACACACGCATCGATTAATAATTATAATATTATAATCGCATATATATTTATGAAAACTACATATTACATTCAAACATAGCCGAACAGTGATCATTTGATCGGGCAATAAAGTATTATTAGGTAAATATATATATATATATATATATACATGTATATAAACGGTTAACGAAAATACGTTCATAATTTAATTTTTAATGTGTGAATGATTAAAATATCGTATATTTTAATAGGCTACGCCATATAATTATCAAGTGACGGGGGGAGGGGGGCTATAGGTCGAGTATGGAGTGGCGGAGCGGGTATAGGCCGGGCGTGGAGTGGCGGGGCGGGTATTGGCGAGGCATGGAGTGGCGGAGAGTGTATAACGAATATGTTACGGCGATAGACGGGGCTGAGCCTCCGGGAGGCTCTCCGCGGGGGGGGCAGAATCGGTCTTTTGTACCTACTAATAATAATAATAAAAATAATATTATATGTGTAGGACGAAACAACGGTACATAATATTATATAAGAGTATCGTTAAACGCGCGTGTTTTCAGGAAATTGAATTTCCACCCTTCGACGGTCGAGACGCGACTCAGGGGTAACTAAATTATTATTATTATTATTATTATTATTATATATACCGTTGCACACGCGATGCCGGAGCGAACCCCGAAAACGAATCCATCAAAATTAATTCACGGTCAAATGTCGCGAGCGGTACAAAACTAGAGACGTTAAACGCAATAAATAAACGGAAACAGGAAACGCAAAACTGTTTTTCCCAGTTACCTATACGTATAAATTATAATATGCGTATCGAATGACGACGCGTTATTCGTTCGTTCGAAGGGATTTTTAAGAAAAAAAAATTTTGTAAAAAAAAAAAAAATTGAAATGGAAATTACAAAACGCGGGCTTTTTTATTTTTAATATAAATATTGTTAATATGTATAATTATTATTACTATTTTCATCGTCGACGGACACGCGATTTGACGGCGTATATAATAATAATGATAATAATAATAATATGTTGAAGGAGCGCGTTAAGGCGAACTTTCGTTATTTACACAAAAATAAAAATGAACAACGATTTTCCTCAGTTTTTCCGCGTCGTTATTAACGAGTCGGATGTATTTTATAAATACATTAATCGATTTTCAAACGATGTGCGATTTATTTTGTACAATAATAATACGGATAACAATAATAATTAAGAATGAAACGGGCGATGCGTAACGCGATTAGATAACAGACCGGAAGGAAAACATAAAATACACGACCGAATCCGTGAAAAATTTTCATGACATAATAATAGATTTAGTATTATTAAAATGTTTCTCCGTTATTAATATTATATCAAAATTGGAATTTATAACGTTTAAAAGGGCGTTAAGTCGAAATTATATTAAAAATATCTACATAAAAATGTATTATTATTATTATTATTATTATATCATTTATGCTATAATATGCCGCCCTAAAAACCGTATATATAATATAATATTAAATTATAGGTATAGCATTACAATCAAATTATTCAACTTAACGATTTTTATTTTAATATAATTTAATATTGTAGGTACGATTTATTATATTATAAAGAATAATAAATGTGCCGAATATTATGATGATTGTTTAAAAAAGAAGAAAAAGAAAAATAAGATGTGTTTTAATTCGTTGAAACACTCATTTTTAATCTACGTAAAATCTCGTCAGAATTAAAAATATTAACGCGTTTATCTGTTATACGTGACCAGTTAAAACGATGGAAGACGCAAATATTTAATATATTATGTCAATATTTTTAAGATGAGATTATTTACGACGGAAAAATAAACATAATAATAAATCTAATAGCACAATGAAGCGGAAAATCGAAATGAAGTTCGTGTCCGAGAGCCGAACTGAAAACCGATTCTCGTCCTTTATTGGGTTAAAACTAAATAAAACTAAAAAAAAAAAAAAAATATTATTAAATTCAAATATCTATGTTTAACTGACGACGACAATAATATGACGACGATATGAGTAATAATAATAATAATATGATTTGTTGTCGCCCGGGATAAAGTCGTCAAACACTCGATGGACCCTTGGGCGTCATTCGAGGAAGTTTAATCGTATACACTTTTGTATCCATACATTTCGTTTTGGGTGGCCAACGTCGTTTTGAATAATTATATTGCATATCACGCTGATATTTTATTGATATTATTTTATCGATCCTAACCTAAAATCGTTGTTTTGGGTTAAAAAAAAAAAAAAAAAAAAAAGAAAGAAAGAATATCGTATAAAATTAGTCGTGATAATACAAATTGACTTATTAATGAAAACCAGAAAAATGACGTCCCTGTCTCGTATCTACTACGATAGTATTATATTTTATATTATATGTTTTAAAGAATAAAATATGTTATTATCGTAATATGTATCGTGTGTCGGACGAACGGCAGACGCGATTCGATAAGCCGTTTCGCAATTATATTATTGTGCACGACGACGAGAAAAACGAAAACATCGAGAGTTCGGGCAATAAATCCCGCACATAAAATATCGTATACGAACGTCGCGCGAAACATATTCCCCGCGGGGCCACCGACGGACGGATAGGATAAAATCGCAGGGACGCAATTTTTTTTTCCATCCCGTTCTTTCGCTCGCGTTCGTCCGCAGAGGGTTCATGCCGCCGTCGCGCGCAATATTCGAAGATCGTATCGCGCGCGACTCGCTCGTCCCTTCTGGCGTCCCGAACGCGTGTCATCCAGTCGTCGGATGAAGCGGCGGCGTAGAGACGAAGACTTAAATAATATTGTCATTTATATATTATTACGTTTTACGACATTCTCGTCGGATATTATAATAATATGTTTTACATTTGTATACAGGGTGTATAATCGAAACAATTCATATTAATATTTCGCGTTATCCAAGCGAAAATTTAAGATTTATAAATGACGTATTTTTTTTTCTAATATTAATACTCGTAATTGAGCTTTATTGATTTTTTTTGTAAAAAATTGTCTTCTTGCAATAAAATTTAAAAACTAACTTTTTTTCTTGTTGAATTATACATGAGTAGGTACGAAATTCAAAAATACCTGCCGATTTGTATAGTATATAATATATATTATATTCTTACCATCTCACGAATATTTTGACGGGTCGACTTCCGGTTTCAACGAGTTTTGGAAACTATAAATATCGGACTACCTACTACGGTTACTATGGATGCGAGTTCTGACAAAAATTTGTTCTTCCGAACAAACAATAACTCCTGTTTTCCTATGAGAGTGTTTAAACTATAGCGTCTATAGCAGCAACGAATACGTTATACGTCAGAATATGCATCGTCAGAGCATTAAAAAAGTTTGATTTTTTTCGTCACAACTCGTATCCATAGTAACCGTAGCCTTATCTATCACTGAACGGGCAGAATCATAATTAACGATAATATAATATAATATTAAATCCATGTTTATATTGTCTAAATTTACAACTATAAAATTTGCGGTGTCACTTCTGAGAGTCTTAGTCCTTACTAATAATATTATATGCTTACCGCGTGATATTAAATTATAACAATAAAATAATGACAAAGAATATCTTCTTTCAATTCATCATGACGACCCAACAAAATTTTCATAAGACCTTTAAATTTTTAAATTTCACATAATTTTAAAAAAAACTCCGCATTCAAATTGTTTGCAGAGATATTCGGTACAATAAAAGTGAATACATTTGAGACATTCTGTATCTAGTCATGTCTCGCCATATATACTTTCATCCTTTATATTTATTTAAAAAAGAAGCGTATGTTTATAATGTGCGATTCCGAAACGCGAAAATATATTCGGTATCAAAAAATAAATATAAAGAAAAACCCCTTAAACGGTTTCTAATTTTCGGAGTGACGGCGGCGCTTCGGGTCACACGACAGCTCGTGTATGTTAAAATGTGGTTTTCTATCTGGTTCGCGTTTTTCATAAAACGCACGTTTAATACTGATCGTGACTAGGAAATGTCACACGACGATTAATGTTCGAAAACGCCTCGTAATAGTATTTAAATATAAGTATGGAAAAAGACATTGCCACTGTATTTATAGAAAAAAAAATATAATATATATATTTATTTATTTTTCTAAAAGTTCAATAATTGAAAATATTATGTAATTTTAATGTTATCCGAGCGTGTAATCAAATGTTTTACGGAGTAGCCACATATCTCAAATTGATGATATTTATAGAAATATTCCAATGTTTTTTTTGTAACAATTTCGACGGCGATAATTTAAACAATCGTTTGTTGACGAGCATTTTAATTTCGAGAAAAAAAATGAGGAAAAATTAGTCTATACGAGAATTTTAAATTATATACGATTATATTCTATTAATTTGGTTTATATTTTAGTATATACCTGTAATCTGTATTGAAGATTTGTCAATTTTCTTCTAGACGCCATATTATAATATAAAAATGTCCTAAATTTGTTTTTTTCTGTACCGTCACACATTTCGAACTAAATACATACCTAATAATAATATATAATACAATAAAAAATAACATATAATTTTCTAAATCGCTATATAATGTTACATAAACCATACGTTACTTTATAATATAATATATATTCGTTTAGTAATCATTTTTTAATATTATAATCCATTCCAACGAATTTTATATGGGTAAACGTTTGACCTCTAAAAAATTTTAATTTTTTACGTTTTTTTTTTTTTTTTTTTATCTTTACGGAAACAATACGTATACAATATTATATCATAATTTATTTATTTATATAATTTATTATCCGTATAATACAGTGACGTGTACGTTTTGAGTCTGTCAAACGTATATCAATAATTTTTGTATGCACACGGCAGTGTATATAATAAATATATGATTATATTTGCGGCCATTATTTTTCGTTTTTCACGGGGATTGGAACGGAAAAATTGCGACGGTATGTTTAAATCACTGAGGAAATTCGCGCGTGTGTACGTATGCAACACTATCGCTTCAACCCACACAATCGTATAAATACGTTTACCTACACGTCGAGTCGGTTTTTTCGCGAGAAACGGTTAAATAATTGTATCGTTCCGCGTCGATTATTGCCGGAGTTCAGACAAAATGCGATTTGTCGAATATTGGTTTTTTTTCGAAACGAAATTCCTTCTCGGTATACAGTAACAATTATTATTAGTATATTATTAATTTATTATATTTCATCCAGAGAAAAATGGGATACAAAAATAATGTGTAATACGTATTTTTTTTATATAATATTGAATAATTTAATAATCGTATACTTAACGCTTTGATAATTCCCCTATTTTTGCGATACGCGCTTCCTCGTACAATTACATAATAATATTATATTGTTTAAGTCCGCGGGAAATCGATTTAATATTTAATTATTTTAATAATGATAAAAATAATTAAATCGCATCGTTATATATAACTTTGTATAATATAATTATAATATACGACGTCATATCACAATATTAGAACTAAAATAACTAAAAGTATTCCATTGTTTAGACTGGAATTATTTATATTATGTCGGTATATATAAACTATTTTTTTTTACATTTTTTAGTAAGTAAATTTTTATTACTGTGTGACGTTACTGTTACTTTAAAAAAACAAACAGAAAAAAAAATAACAATAATAAAATTTTTGGGTAAAATATATTAGGTATAAATTACAGAAAAAAAATAGTATAAAATATTTACCCGAATACGTTATAAAATAAGACGTATTGTATATTATTATACAGCGAGTATTCCACGATGTTTGTGTAGAAATTGTTCTACAAAAACGGAACGAATAATTAAAATTCTTTTTGTTCTTCGCGATTTTAAATTTAAAGTTTTTCTCTAGAAAATCTCGTAAGTATTTAAAGCGTGTAATATTACAATATGGTGCCTAATACGATGCATTTTTGCCAAATACGAGTATATAACGTATTTCTTTTTGAAGTTATTTAAAATATTTAAAAATATATTAAAATATTATTATTATACCGAATGAAGTATTCCGGAATATCATATACCCTCCCCCACCCCGAGTTCTCTATGACCTTATAACCTTTTTCGTAAAAGACCATCGTGCAGTGTCTTTTTCTATCGTTATATCCGTCTTCCGAACCCCACGATGAGGATTATTATTTTTTATTTTATTTTTAATATTAAACGTGAACACTCGAGTTTAAGCTGGTTCGACCGAGCAATAATCGTTGCCACGTTAAGTACATAATGTAATATAATATAGTATAAATAGGTCACGTAAAAACAATACGGCAAAACGGTCTGAAATATGAATCGAATTAGCCAATAACAACGGGACGAAACTAGGGATTTAATTTAATGAATGGCCGTGGGGTACGCTCCGCGGGGAATATTACACGCGCGCCACCGTCGGAAACGACGAAACAACGCGATTTCCGAATACATCCGTTTTACCCTTCGTTTTTAAGTGCTCGTAAAAAAGTATTTAATTTACATTGATCGCACGTTAAAAATTATACCGTTCTTTAACGTTCTCCATTACGTTTTTTTCTTTTTACTAAACCTTAACCGCGCGGTTTTACCTTGCGTTTAATAATATTATTTTTATACTGACATAAACGTCGATTTATCGTAAATAAAATCGAATTCTGATAAGAAAAAGAAGATTATAACAATAATTTAATAGGATACTATATAATAAAACGATAAAAAAAAAAAAAAAAAAAATGTATAAAACCATTTTTATTTTTATACTTTAATTATTATCGTTCGTTTTACATGGCCGAATTGCACCCCATGAGGGGTTGTTGCACCACTCCACTAAAAATATTATTATGTTTATGGCAGTAGGCAAATTCAGAAATTTGACATTTAAAAAATAAATAAATACCATATATTGATACGCATATTATGTATGTCGAAAATTATTACATAAAATGACTATTGAGTCATAATCATAAACTATCAAATATATTTTATTCAATTTATATGAGGTTTTATTTGATATAAATTTAAATAAAATTTTGCAGTTGACAGAATAATTAAAAATATTTAGTCAACTGTAAATAAAATGTGCAGATTAATTGTTTCATCTCTACATAATATAGTACTGCATCAAACGAGCGTGCTTTCGGCAAGCTGAAAATTGTTAAAAATTACTTATACGATCATTAATGGGAAATGATCGTTTACAACAACTCATGATGATTATGAGCTGTATTAAAGATATTTTAAAATTGGTAAATATATAAAAGAATTGGTTAAAACTAGAAGAATGAAATTACAACAAATAATAAATTTATAAAAATAACCATCGACGAATATATTTCAAAATATAGGTAGTACTTAATATAATTACTACTCGTGTATTAATGTGAATTATATTAGTTATAAATTAAATTGCTAAAATGTAGAATAAATACTTATAAAGATATAATATTATATTCTACGTATCAGTTTTTTTTACGAGTGGCAAATTTGCCTTTTCAACCCTCCCCACCCCTTGAAAATAGTGTAGCGCCGTCTCTATACGTTCGTAGGTATTCTGTACAGCTATTATTATGATCCAACCGTTAATAATATGTTCGATTTTACACGTTTTCATAGAAATATAACACTGAAATTCTAGGAGGTTATTATTAACACTACAAAACATAACCCGTGAATTAAAATTTTTCGTTTTCTTTTATATTTTATATATAAAGAGTACAAATTAAAGGTATTTGTTTTTTCTAATAACTCACGTCTTAAAATAAAAATTCTTAGAAATTAAGATTTCATCTATTAATATACACGATGTATACACGCGATGAATCGAGGTCAAGATGCAAGACGGTAAAATAAAATTAAATAAAAAAAAAAATACCGCATTACTGCATTTCCGAGTGTGCAACGTTTGGAGTCATAATCATATGCCCCATAAGGCCATAACATTATCTGCACAAGGAAAAAGATTAGCTTTTGACGTAGAAAATCATAAATAATTTACGGAATAAAAAAAAAAAAAACAACAACAAATAAGACGTCATATAATTACATAGGTACGTATAAAAAGTCTTCGGCATAAATATGTCATCTAAAATGTTTAGCGAATCACGACGTACGAGTATATATAGTAAATAATATTAATGTATCGACAAGAACACACTATTCGCTTGTAATAATTTACTGCAGAACTATAACATTGTCGTATAATATATTAAACACAGCTGTATAATGCACTTAATACAATGTGAATATGCAATATGTGTTAGAGTAAATCGATTAAAAATAAATCACAGTATTATAATTATAAGTATACGCGACACACTATATATACGTATGCACTTTATTTTTATTTTATATAATTTTACATTAAATTTATTAAATTTTTTCAACGTATATTTGTGTTTTTCTTCTGTATTTTATATATTATATTATAATACTCGAAACTCTTTTATTTCGTGTCTATCAAGTCTTTGTGTTATAAGGATATTGGATATATTCATTTGCTTTGATTCCGTTAATAATAATAATAATAATAATAATAATAATAATAATAATAATAATAATAATAATAATAATAATAATATATAGACGTCCGCTGTTTCATTCGTTTCCTCACACATCATAATATTACAAGTATAATATATATAATATAATATTACAAAATAACATACTCGTAATATTATTATATATATATATATATATATATATGTGTGTGTGTATACTATAATATTGTAAAACGTATACATAGATATAGATATATATATACCTAACTATATACGCGACACTTTTTCATGTTATTCGTATGCACACGTGAATCGTGTTTTTTCGTCGTTAATAAAATTTTCAACTTGTCAGAGTGTAGGTGCTCTCGAAATCTCATTATATTCCATTACTTCTCGGCACTTGTGTAACGTTAGATATCACTCCAACACAATATAATATTTTGATATTTCCATAAACTTGGTATATTATTGCCGTATTCGAAACCCGGGAGAAGTATATACATATATATGGATACGAACGAATATTTTTTCCACGCGTAACCCAACCAATACAAATAATATTATATAAAGCGAGAGTAAAATACGTATATTACATATTTTTTCATCGTCGTATACATTATTGCGTCACGTACATATTTCCCATCGTTTGACGTATAAATATCACTGGTTTTCGCAATTGTACGTTATTGTTACAAGTTGCACTACTTAAAAAAAAGAAATATATAATATTTTTCCAACGGCTAGACGTATTGATTACATATTATACACAGTATACGAGTATCCATTTCTCGATTAACTATCTCATATTATCTCATCAAAACACTATAATATAGAGAAATATACGCGTTTGACAATATTATAATAATATTATATAATTAAAATAAATATCTTTTTAAAAATATTTTTCTTTTCCGGTGACACCGAGTAATATGACGTGCTCGTACTACTGGAAAAACACATCGTATTTTTTTTTTTCATTTTTTTAATATATTTCCAAAAAACGTTTTGATAACGTTGCAGCGCATAAAGCATAATACTCCTATTATAATATTTTATACCTACCTACAATCTAACCGAGATGAACTTACCGCATATATACCATAATATATTTTAGCGATTACGTTATGGGCACAGCACAGGTTGACGTGAACCTCTGGTTTAAACGTTAAAAATGTATTTAAACATTATAATAATATATACCTTTAAATTTTCGACACGTATCGTAATTAATATTACATGATATTATATCCTTACGAACGTAAACGTGAGGCGCCGAATAACGCATTATTATACTGTCCGCAATCCGCGCAAATTTATGACAATACAGGAGGAAACCGGAAACATAATATTATAATAAATTATAACGTAAAGTCTATCTCGGGTTCCGTTTTAAAAATTATCCCGCCCAATCAATTTATTGTTCGCAAAAAAATACGCGCGTTACTTAAGTATATAATATAAATATACCTAACCTATAATAATATAATTATAATTTACGGTGGCTGTATATTATAATATTATATAATTTATTATAAATATTTTTAATAATATTATTATGAGATATTACTGCGAACCAGTGGCGAACCATAAAGGGGCGAAATTATAAGTTTAAATAATATATGTATTAATCATAATTTGTATTAACAACTAGCAAAATAGAACTTGCCATCATAATATTACCCTAATATTATCTTTTTCGGTTAAAAACTAGTAAAAAAGTAACCATAAGATGGTTACTTTTTGTTTTTATCTGTCAGTACAAAACCATAACACACTATAACTATAACATACTAGTCACTATCGTGTAATAAATATATAAACGAAATATAGAAAATACGGTCACAAAAATAATATACGAATTTTAGTAATCAGTATTCAGTAGTAATATCATATCGGTTGATAATATGTTAAAATCATAATATAGACCTATACGTAAGTATAAGTCTATGGTTAAAAAGGAATACTTTTTAAATGAAAATTATGTAGGGTATGAAAAATATAAATTCGACATCTAACTATTAAGAAATGTTATTGTTATTTTTTGTTAAAATTATTTAAAAAAAAATAAAAATACTTAAATTTATTACGCACACTAAATACGTTTATACCTATTATATACATAAAAGTCCAAGAGGTCGATCAAGGTGTCGCCCCCTCCCCCCCAGTCGCTGTATGCGTTTCGGACGCGTCAAAAATTATAATACATATAATTATATTATTTATGACACGCGAAACATCGAGTTCGTGCAAAAACGCATAACACGCGAATTCCTGTTCACCCTGTATATATTAAATATCATGATCGTATTAATAGTGTGATATACGTCGTGTATTATTATTATATAGTTTATCTATATAACATACAGGTTGAACGGCGAGCGCGCAGTGAATAATTTAAGCAAATACAATATTTATTATGTCGCGATAGTATTATATTTATATACAGTGTGTGTACTATAATTCTGGCGCTGTTGTGTAGTAAAACAACGAACCGTCGTACAAAAGTTACCGAAAAACACATTCCCAAGTAACCGCATACTATAATAATGTATACACAAAACCGACGTTCGCGGTCGTATATTATGTATACATATATGGTTCGCGTGTAGTTTTAATTTTGCAAAATAGTTAGCAACTCACTTTGGCTCACCACATCCTCCACTTTACATAAACATATACATTATACCATGTATACGGTCGCCAAATCTACATTATGTGGTAGTATTTTGACATAAATATAACGCGTGTCGCGATGAATCTTTAGAAATGGGTATATATATAATATATAGTATAGAATCACGTGGTTACACATTTGAGGGCGTATTCCAAAGGAAATCTTAAAAAGAAAAATGTATAAAAAAAAAAATTGGTAAATAGGAAAAATAGCAAGTAAGTGTGAATCACTATAAATTGTATATATAATATTATATACTTTTCAATTTTCATCTCTCTGTAGAACGCGTTCTTATGAATATAATATAATATTTAGATCATAATATATTATATTGAAATTTAAACATCGCGCCATAAAGTATTACCAAACTTATTATATAGGTATAAAAAAAATACGTTTATTAATTTAAAAACACACAAAAAAGGGAACACTAAAAGAGCTTAAGGTTTCATAATTATTGCGTTGACGGGGTAAAAATGCATTTAAATAATAATATAATAATGGGCAAGGGTAATCCATTTTTTTTTTTTTTTACCACTTAGAAAACGAATCGAAATGCACAGTGATCCCAAAGGATGGTTTTTTTTTTAATATTAAACCCGAATTATTACGGTATAATAATTATTGTATTTATATAATACGAAAAATAATATTATTCGACCTCCGTAATCTTTGTTCTAGATTTTTTGTGAACAATTAACATTTTTAACAAACTCAACGACATTGAAATAAAATTTAAAAAATTAAATTAAATATAAAATATTATTATGAAATTTTTTATGTTGTTATAAATCAAAAACTATTATTTATGATAATATTACATTATACTAACTGTATATTATATAGCAGGCATGCCGTATTATACGTTTATTAAACTATAATATTAATGTGCCATTAATACTATTGCGTGACTCTATTTTATCATAAAATAAATATAGGCCTGCCAACACGAACTATAGTAATTTATTTTGATAAATTATTTACATTTAGATAAAACTGTACTCTGATGTACGAATGTACTTTATGCTAATATAACCGTAAATAAATGCGTTTTCGGCAAAATGCATTTTAAAACGCGCTATTCGCAGAATAATACCTAGCTATTCTACATTTCGACCGTTGTTTTAGATTTGTAAATTAATTGAAAGTAAATAAAAGTTAAAGAATCTTAATATTAATAAATAACATTTCGCATAATTGGACGTTTAATTATAAATAATTATTGCGTTGAACGTCCATCGAATTACCAGTAGATTTTAGATTTTGAGAGGATCCAATAATGTATTGGTTTTAAAATGTGACTTTGGTTTAATTCGTAAGATAACCTAAATAAAGTATACCCAACTATATAGACGTCATTGTTTAGCGAAAACACATCATATTTTGTTCGGATGCGAGACGGTCAATCTATGGCGTGCGGCGACCCGGAGGGTTTCAGACCACGACACATCTGCCGCCGTGACTGTCGCCGCATTACCGCGACCCTGCGAAATACCTGGAAATTTCAAGGGAATTTTATGAACATAGACGGGAATATATATGGAACGTAAGTTAGTATACACCTTATTTTACACAAGAATAAATCAAACGAAGTACGAACAAACGATTAAAGTCACGAATTAATAAAACATGGTAATTTTCGATCAAAATCAAATGGCCAAACATAAAAATAGTTATCATTGTTATCAATATTAATGGTGTTTATCATTATACGAATTGCCATATGAGAAGATGGCGTCTCGATTTTCTGTTCACGTGGAAGTGTCATTTCTGATTTTATCTATTCTGTGCTTGCGCCTTGACAGTGGTCCGGTGATTTACTTGCGGCCGTTCTAATCATTTTCGGGATGTGTGTTTTCTTTCGGCTGATGATTTGTTGCTTTCGTAGCTATTCTGCGAACTCATAATATTTTGCATTTTTTCTTATTGTTTAAACAACATTTCCGGAGCTTTTGTGCATTTATTTTACACGTCTTTATAAACCCGCGAGTGGTTTTTTTTTAATGATTTCACTATTCGTGTTACCATAAGACGCGTACTTGAATCGTGTGATATTGTGCGTCTTAGCCTAAATTTTATTCAGAGAATCATATTCGGCACTGAGTAATATAGTACACCTTAATTTAATATATAATGTGTCATAACAATGAGTCAACAATCACCACTATTAACAACCAATTACCCTCTCCCACCATTCACAGAAAATAAGTTATAATATTCCATTTGTATATTCATTAAGACTAAAATTTTGTTCTTGCAAATTATAAAAAAGTCCGTTGTACCACGAACATTTTCTCATTGAAAATTAGACAATTTTTATTTTTTATTCTATTCGAATAGCGATCTCTGCTCCCGCGGCACAACTCCGTATCCACAACTAGTATGACTAATTTTTATGTTGACTTATAATAAAACAATTCCTATTAGTTTTATAATTAGAAATATTTTATTATATATTGCCCCCATCAAATTAGGATCACTTTATCTGCGCCCTTGTTTAACAGCGGTTACCAGATCGGTTATCAGGTTACCCGGTCATATGCATAATTAATTCGTGTTAATATTAACTATTATAATTATCTATATGGTTGTATTATATAGTTATAACTTATAACACTAAGTCACTAGTAATAAGTTTATCAACATGTTACACGTATTATATTTATGAATTTTATAATATATTATAATTTATTATCTATTTCCTAAAACAATTCACTCATTATTTTATTATAATATATAGTACTTTATTATATTGTATACTAACTCATATCCGGCATTACAATCTTTAAGTACCTATATCATCGACAACACTCGGTCTAATATACCAGACCAAGTTGTGTACACCATTTTTATATAAAATCAGAACACTTACACTAGGTACTTAAAATAGTGCTTTCATATACATTAAAAAAGTGACGAAAAGGTTTGTAGACCAATACTACTTTCATTCCTCACTTCGCTCAGAAGCTACCAATCTTAAAAACTGTTATCTTTATGAAACATGAAAGTCGAACATTAAAATTGTTAGAAAAATATATTTTTTAAATATTCTATATTCTCAAAATTTTACATATTTAAAAAAATAAAATGTACCTACCTAATTTTTTTAAATTTTTTTTATAAAACATCAGTTTTAAAAAAAATAATATGGATAATACATATTAATTATCCGTGGTTTAACTAATATCTTATTTTAAAAAATATCATTAAAAATATTAATTTTTCGTGGAGATATTACAAGTACAATTAGTAAATATATCTCAGACACTCAGTATTTATGTATAATGTACAAATTCCACCCTAATAATTTTAATTAAGTTCTAACTTCTAAGACAAATACATGACAATAATCATACTTTATAACTATCAACATCAAATAGAAATGATACTGAACAGATTCATATTTAATACAATTATTACGTAGGTATTATATTTTAAATAAAATAGAAAATTATACTATAATACCTACCTATGTAATTGTATTCCTTATAACCCCGTTAATAATAATACCATTCAATAATACCAGTCACTTGGTGTAAAAACCGTAAAAAATATTTTTCTTCAAATTCGTATTAAATATAATAATTTTTATTGAATATAAAATTAAATATCATGTTAAATCTTTTTATCAATGTGATATATTATATTAAAAAATATTAAGGTCAAATAAATTATATCGACTCGAATCTTTATTACTACCATAATAATAGTGATTATTTCACATATCACAACATTCATCAAATAATTAAAATATTATTTCTTTATTCTGAACTGTAAATTCATAAAATAAACTTAAATCAAATAATGAAATAATAATTATAAA
Source organism: Tetraneura akinire (assembly GCA_021307375.1). Taxonomy (NCBI): domain Eukaryota; kingdom Metazoa; phylum Arthropoda; class Insecta; order Hemiptera; family Aphididae; genus Tetraneura; species Tetraneura akinire. The sequence goes on from JAIUCT010000010.1 coordinate 14,034,706, forward strand.
CATACGAGAATGTTTGTAGTTTTATTTCTGAATTGTTGAACTCCTAATATAAATATTTAATATTTAAAAAAAAAAAAAATCAAATCTAAAATTAATCTTAAAATTAAATCGATAAAACTAGAATTGGCTAATAAGTTTAAAAAAATTGTGTCCCGTTGACGCGTGAAGCACATTTTATACTTGAAACCATATTATATCCAAAATTACGGAAATAATACACAAAATCCTATTAATTTCTTGCACTTTTTATTATAATTTTTATTAATTAAATTGTATCGTTTTTAAATCGAATAAAATATCAACTTAAAATTGAAAACAAAAATAATATCTTCGTTCCATTTTAACTAGTTGGGGATTACATCAATAACTACGGGAAAATTTTCCGTCGTTAGCGTACAGTGAAAAGGATTTCATATTTCGAAAATAAATTCATTACAATTAATTATATTTAAAAAAAATATATTTCTAACTATAAGTACGTAATAATATATACCTATTATAGATATGCCTGTATAAAGTTATTTTAGCAGCAAAATAATAACTGCACTTTTTTCTTCTACGAAAACGCCATTTTTTTTCCTTTGTGCATAATATATTATTATAATATACGTCTTTATATATTTTTATTGTAGTAATTTTAATAATAATATATATGTCGAAACACAATATAATAACAATTTATGACAGTGAAAAAGGATTTCTCGGAAGACCGAATAGCTGTACAATGTGTAAAATACGAATAAATATACATTTCCGATACTCGTATACGTATTATTTTTTGAAATATTTTCATTTTGTTTTATGAACGTGTACGCAAACCATCCGTTTGAATGACGAAGGTTCAAGGACTTTTGCAAATTTGACCTCTAAATACACTATAATAGCTGTCGTAAAATCGTCGAAGTTCAGGAAATTCGTGATATTGGTACCTACATTAAAACTACAATTATTATACTGCTAATAAATAACAGCGTCATTGCGGTAAACGGCAGATATATAATAACTATAGTTTAAAGTTAAAGTTCAATAAATCAGTCTGCGGTGTGTGGCGTTTCGTAAGATATTATTATGTTTATATTATAGTTGGGCGGAGAATGGTGGGATGGATAGACGTTATATTATTATACCGGGAGAAAATTTTAACATTAATTGGACGCAAATAAATGTTTCTCTCGGTATTAACGTAATTTTTAATATTTTTTTTCTTTTCTTGAATTTGTCTTATGAAATTTAAATTTGAAAGTAAAAAATAATCGTAGGATATTCGGATAAAAATGTATTGCTCTAGTTTTTTCTCGAAAACTTTAAAACGTGAGATTTGTGGAACAGGATGCTTTCAAGATTTATTAAAGGATTTAGATGTTATTTTGTGTTTTTAAGTCGAAACGGTACATTAAATTCGAACGTCTCGGATACGTTGGTAATTTTGTATGTTATATATATAATATATAATACCCATCCGCGAATAAACTAGATAATAATATAATAATTATTATTATATAGTATTGTTGTAAGAGTGAGATACCGAGATGATAGATTTAATAAATATATTATATTATTATGTCATGACCAAATGCATATTAGTAGTTAATTATTATTAGAGCACATACGGTTTTATTATGTGTGTATAAATAGGAGTGTTTAATTATATTATCTATGTTTTATTAACTTAAAATGATGAATAATATTGAACATAAGTGCACGTTTAGGTAATGTTATTGTCGCCTCGAGTGGTCTTATTACCATTTGTAATCAAATTGCATCAGCATAAATACGCGTACGACAGACAGATAAAATGAAAAAAAAAAGAATATAAGAACGAAATTATACCGTGTTCACCCCTAATCCACACGTCAACGGAACTCCTCCTTCGTATGTCATATAATATTTTATATTTTGTTTATTTATTTTTTCTTTTTTTTTTTTTTTTTGCTCTCGGATTTTATATTTTGTAAGTTAACAGTATATGAAATTGCTTATTGGTATTCAAATATTTTATTCGGAATAATGCTCTGGTTACTTAACGACAAAATTATAGTATTTATATCACTCTTTTATTTAGTTTTTTAAAATAAATACTACTCGTATTTACTTGTTTTGCTTTTTCGTTTATGCGAGAGAACGAATATTATAACTATATTATATCTACTTGTCTGACATACTGTACTTTATTACGATTGTGAATGTAATGATTATATAACTATTTTTTTTTTTTTTTTATTTATTTATTAATTTACGAACAAACGAATACGAATAACTAATTTCTTGGAACCGACGACGATTTGTTAAATTACGAAAAATTTTATCTTCTGCATGGTATAATATGGATAAAAAATGTTATACATAAAATCGCATCTTGTTCACTATTCATTATTGAATTATACTTAAATTATTCTATAGAAATGTGAATTTATGACGACATTATATTATATTGATTATTTTTATATCGGCTATAAAATCTTCTTGCATTTTACAATTTTTGTTAATTTTAATAAAAAAAAAATTTACATAATATGTTTCTAGATATTGTCATATGATAAAAAATCGTGGTATGGGCAATAGTCAACTTCAAAATAATCGTGTCATCTCTTTATACTCAATTTACGTAATTTTAAATTTTTGGTTAAAATATAAACTAGGTACTGCCATTTTCATGTTTACTTACTTTACTACTCGAATTTACAGAAAAATATATAAATATAGACACGAAAATTAAACTATTTCACCATGCCAATAATCAAATGTTTTTTTTATAGAAAAAATGTAATATAAAGACGAATATAGCATGCTTTTATCATTTTTACTGAAATCCTGTTTATTACGTTCGCTAAGTTATTTTTTATTATATGTTAATATATGTTTCTATAATATTTGGTCTTAGTATTATTATACTTACATTAATGATTACTAAATAGAATTATGAAAAAAAGTCTATAATCTACTACATTTCTCCATCGACTAATTTATTGAACTAATTTTAGTAGATAAAATTTATGATTCACTAATATGTATAATCCACTAATATTTAAAAATAAATTACATGCATTACAAATAAAGAATAGATAGTACGAGTAGATATACTTATGTTATCTTATTTATATAAGTAATACTTTATATAAAATGTGCAATTTTGATATTTATTTATTTTTTTAAGTAAATTATTATTTTCGTGTATAATACTATTGTATATAAGTAACGTCTAAACCTCTAAACTGTCTATATTATAGATTTTATTTAATAATTAATTAAAAGTATAATACTAAGAACGGCGTATTGTATAGGCAATAGTGGTACATACTTGTACACATGGACACAATTTTACATTATTTTTTGTTTATTTTAATTTTAATATTTACCAGAGAGTGTACTATTGTACTAACATTATAAGTGAACAATAAATGGTAATGATTAATATTATTTATTTTATTTTATTACAGTATCATTGTTACGATATTCGCAAAGTAGTAAATTTTATAATTTGAAATTTTAACCTTGTGTAGTTGTGTCCCTACATTAATATGTAAACATATTTTGAATATTTTATTATTATTACCATTTCCTCTAACACATTTTTTACTTTAACTGCATAATATCTACTAAATTAAAAATTATACTTTTTATTTTTTAATATAATTACAAATATTCCTTTGATACGTACACACACTCACCTATAGTTCTACGATTTAAAGATTGAAAGCTTGAAATGCAGTTTTGACATTAAAATCCCATGAGATTTATTAAACGATTTAGTAAGTTGCGAGTAAGTTGTTATTTGTTTTTTTTAAATCTCCGTGGCAGTTAAAATCCTATTATTCTCCAAACTTTTAGTTTAAGTGACTGAAGACACTCAAATTTTATAACGATCAGTATCGTTACATTAAATATTTTTAAACAGTTACAATAAATCTCATGTTTTGAAATGTTAAAAGAAAACCTTTTTTTTATTTCTAGGAATAACAACTATTTTAAAATTTTGTTTTTATAATAACGTTTATATTATTTATTTTATATTATATAGTTATATAAGTGAAAATATAGGAATAATTTAGTTTAAGTTCCTTTTTAGTATGATGCCCAATAATAAAGTAAAAATTAAATGCGAAAATTAAACAATAAATTATAATTATTCTTGTATTCTGTTCTATAATAAATCATAAATTTAAATGGATATCTACAATTAAAAAAATAATATTAAGTTAAAAACATAAGTTTTACATTAATAAAATACATACAAATATTAATTTGAATAATAAATAATGTAAAAATCTTTGAAATAAATAAAAATAAAATTGATGTTGGTAATTGTTAATTATTACAACTTACATTTAAAACTAAAAAAATAAACTTGCTATGAAACCATATCACTGAGGCATCTTTCTTTTTTATACTAATATAACATGAATTTTGAGTTAATATACGTTGCATAAAATTTGTATAAAATTATTTTAGTTATAAAATAATAAAACTGTTAATCGAATAAAAACATAATGGTGCTGATATGCTATTCTAAACTTTTAATATTTTATTAACTACCTACTCAACAACAGATTATTTAATTTAAATATTTTCAAATTATTCAAAGTATGGATATTCAAGAAGAAGAATATTATTAATTAAACTATAATAATATTACACGCATAAATCATTAGCCTACATAAAATATTAATCAATTTGAACTGCGTCAAAATAAGTTTTTTCATACAGAAAGTATATTCAAAACTTTATTATTAATCATCGTAAAAATAAAAACATGTTTACATTAGGAATATAATAAATGCATTGTAAAAATAAAATATGATAATTTGAAACTTTATTACTGTCTTTTTCTGACATTTATGTCCAAATCAAATAATTTCATAATAATTCTTTTTGAAACCAAATATTTATGAATAATTATGCGGATAATAATACACACCCCACGAAAACCATATCAATTTTGTATTCTTCGATAGACAAAGAAGAATTAAAATTGAAGGATTAATATTATTTTTATTATCATTATTTTTTAGTATAATTAAAATAACTGTTGTTTGTTTTTATAATGTTGATTCGCCAAAAAGTCATAAAATAAAAACTATAACTAAATTTTAATAGATACTCGTATATTTTTAAATTATGAATATTTTAATAAACAGACGTCAGTGAATAACTCAAAACTTAAAATGACCTTTATCAAAATTAAAAAATGTTAATTATACTGCACGAATACCTAATAAAAATCTATTTTTGAGCTGTCATGCAAATCATATTAAAAAAAAAAAAAAACATTTATTATTTTCACCTCATGAGAGTAGAATAATCAAATATTTAATATTGACTTAATATTTAATCGTATATATACTTGTATGTTTAGAATATATTATTATACTGACTAGTGACTACTGTGCAATGACAATCGAATTATCAAAATTAAATGTAATATTATCTGATGGATTAAACATTAAAATTTCATGTAAACAAACATTTGGTATGGTTAAATGTGCATGTCCGAATCTCGTGTGTTTACTATTTTGATGGGATACAATTTTTGATCGAGGCAATTAAAAACTCGACCACACATGTTCTAGTAACATATTATTTTTAAAAAGTATTTAGAACGAATACTGATAAAAATTATTATTATTATTAGGTATGTAATTTAATATTTTATTAATACTACGAGTATAATATAATAATATATTTTAATTTCCGCACAATTTTTAGAATGTTATTATTTCATATTGTTGGATTTTTTTTAAATATCGAATAATAAGTTAAAACTAGACGATTTAGTTAAAAATCAATAGTATTTCGTAATTTTAAACAATTTTTAAATACCTATTAAAAATACATATTTCTAATGAAGTCTCCTACGAAGTAATAATATACGAGTGTTATATTTTGTAATGCCTCAGCCCGAATCGAGTATATACACAACACATTATAGCAATGCCGACACGTGAGGACGTTGTAATCAATTATTTATTCAAATAGAAATATATTAACAAGCACAGTATTATTATACAATTTTGTTGTCGTCGCCGCGGGAGTCACGACTCGTAGAAAGTCGTGTGAAGTTCACTGGGATGTATAATGTATATCCTGCGAACGGTCTGATTGATAGCGCCTCGTTTATATCAATATTTTACAGTTATGCGCGTGACGTATATTTTTTATTATTACATGCCCTTAATATAAATCTGAACCTCGAGAACCTGTCCGGTTTCGTTATAGACCCGCAAACTGATTCGAAAATGTACTCGTGCGACTCGACGGGATGCCATCACGGAATACGATGAAGCGGATCATAAATATTTGACTTGATCTTCATCCAGTCGTTTTCTTCTAGTTAGTTATATCTTATATTTTTCATAGGTCTTCTTGTTGGCTTATAAATCATAATTTATTATACGAATACTAATATAATTATTATCACACATTTAAATATTATTATAATATAATACATTTTCTGTATTTTTACACGATTCATGTTTTTAACCAAAATTTAATTTTCATGATAGGAACAGAATAATATCAAATAGTATTTATTTTTTTCATATTATTCACAAAAAAATTCGAAAGAAAACACTTTAAATTTAGACATTTTTTTTTCCACGTTATAGATTAAAACGTAAAAAATGTTAACTCCTATTGCCGTAATAAAATTTTTCTTTTGTAACTTTTCTTAAATATGGTCAAAATTTATGTACAAAAACGTAGTATAAAAATGTTAATTATAATATTTTTTTATAATCTGTTTTATTGTTGTATTGGCCAATTTAGCCAACGCTAACGTTGGCCAACGTGTTTATAACACGATTTCTTCATTCGAACTGACTGATTTCGTATTACACCAGAACATTTTTATTTCTCCTGTATTTTTTATTTTTCTCCAAATTGGTAATTTTTTAATCTAATAATATTATTAATAATATATTAATTAGATATTTATTTTAATGCTTGAAAAATAATACATTTTAATGTTATAGGTTTTTAATCGAACAAAATGGATTTTCAACATTAATTTGATCTCGGAGAGAACGTGATATGCTGCAATATCAACGAGAAATTATCAAATCTTAATATAGTTATGTAGTATTGCGTGGAATACGCGCTATATTATTATAATCGTTCATCCGGTCCGGAAGCCGTGGGGCCGAGGACGTCTAATACGAAAGATGCGATAAATCATCGACTATTCGCGCGCGCGCCGTGACAACAATAATAACTACATCATTATAATAATATAATATTTTACTGTACAGCTGTTGTAGAAGTCGATCTTCAGATTCATTTGGTTAAATTATTATTCACGCGAATGTTATAAATTTATAATATTATACTACGAAGAACTGTGCAAATATGTTGGAATCACAGGCGTCATTTAATATATTATAATTTATAATTTATAAATTATAATATACTAACGTTTTAGTGTGCACGAGGGTAGCAGATGCACCAAATGATGCCCTTGAATTTTTTTTTTTTTGAACTGCCAATTATTAAATTTTATCATTGATAAATACAATTTTCATACCTAAATTACATTAAATTGGTAAAAAAACAAATTCATCCTACTCGATGGAATATATTTTAAATAACAAATGATATAATATAATATATTGTGATACTTAAAATTAACTAAATAAAATAAATGAAATTATAGACATAATATAGAATAAATTATATAAATATATAACTCTTTAATATTATCACAATATTTAAAAATGATCTGTTGACTATTTAGTGATGATGTAGTGGTAATATTTATATTTAATTTTCGATATTATTTATTTATTTATTTATTTATTTTGATATAATTTCAATATTTTAATATATAATACTAATATAAACGAGTGGCTGTTTGTGACGTGAAATTACGATCACCCTGTATACGTTATCCGTTAACGCGCGTCATAAATAATTATTATAATATGTAGACAGGTGAAAAAAAAAATTAAAACGACTGAGCGTCTGTGATCGTGTCAAAAGCCGCCACTCCCGCGACGACGACAAATATCTCCCCACGCCTTGATATATAGGTATATATTATTATTACCGCAAAAGTGATTTTAACCTTAGTAAACGTATTCATAATGTCGTATTATATTGTACGAGTGCATTATTTTATATTTAATATTAATATTATATTCCTTTGGTAGACTTTGAAAAAGCTACATCTCCTTACGATGACAACGACGTACCGAGTATTTATAATTAATATATCTACTCTACTTTTCACTTGAAATGTAATAATCTTCTCATTATTACATTATTAACGTCATGTTGATGTGCAATATATCGTAATATAAAATACGACGCGTTGTAAATTTTCGATCTAAATTCCAAGAAAGTGTATGTAACTACTGTCTTGTACGATGTCAGGTTAATGTTTGCGTAGGTATATTCCTATCGTTATAATAAATTCATATTTCAAGGGAAAATAATATATTGAATTGTTGAAATTCGTTGATACAGACAGACAAAAGAACGGAGGAAAAGCGGTCTTATATATGCGTTTGGAACCGCGATTTAAACGTTTATTAATATATTTTTCGTCTAACGTTATGTTTAATATCCGAAGGTTACATAAAAAAAAAAAAGCCAAAAATGTGACCTTATTACAACACCGTGACGCGGCAAATCTGCGCGAAACCATAAATAAATAAAAGAGTGTTAAAGAGGTAGAGCCGTTCGTCGGAATGTTAATCCGTAAGAAAAACGTTAATGTAAATCGAGCCTTTTCATTTATATTCAACTCTAAACACTATATTCACTGGGAACACAATTATACTTTATTTTATATTTTATGCATCTTCACCAGGGAAACTTCGAGCAGCGACGAGGAAAGGTGAAGTGAAACTTCCAGTAAATATAAGAATGCGTTAATAATATTATTCGGTTATTTTTTTTTTTTTTCACTCACTCGACCCGGTCGAAGGAAAATTAATCCCTTATATATAAAATAAAATTTAAAAAAAAAGTCTAAAAATGCGAATTAACAATTTAAATTTTATTCTTTTGTTCTTGTCCGGTGTCGGCGCGGTGGCGAACGGGAGTAGGTAGGTATAGTTAAGTCGTTATTTCTCGAAAGCTATTAATTAAACGGGAGTAGAAAAACAAACACCGCATTGTCTTCTTAGAAAAAGAATATTATAATAAAAAGGAATAAATTTAAAATACAAAATAATAATATAATAATAATGGAACGTTTGAAAGATTAATGTTTTGTATGCTCAAACACGGTCCGAAGCTGTCCGAATATTTCTTTTCGCTGGTAAATAACTTCGTTCATGCAAAATCTTGTCAACAACCACGGGCACTGGTACACGATTTCTTCCACGATTTTGGAGCCGTTTGGTATGCTCAAGAACGTCATTTTAGATTCGGTGTGCACTGAAACGTAAAACAATTAACTAATTTAAATAATAATAATATTCTGTATAGCGTCTATTAGAACATGGCTACAATGACAGTATAAGTAAAATACATTTTTACGAAGGGTTGAAAAAAAACTTATTATCAATAGTAGAGTTAATTTTAAAAATTGCTTCGCTTTATTTATAATATTCAAAACTGAATTATTTAGCTCATAAAAATAATAAAAATAGATATTATTATTATACTTTAAAGTTTAAACTGTTTTAATGTGTTTTAATATTAGTTTGACCGTTTGAAATTCAGTGTAATTTGAAAAATATCACGAAGGTATAATATTGTAATCGATTTTCAACAACGATTATATAAAATTTAAAATTATAATATATATAAATATAAATATACATATAAATTTTAAAAGAAAGAAATATTTATAAGAAGTATTAGTTTCGATAAATTGCATTAATTTTTTCTTTAAAAAGTTTCAAAATACATGTTAATTTCGCATGCATATTTAGTAAATATTAAAACGAATTTGACAATTAGGACGTTTTATTTGAGAGGTTTAGCTATTTTTGTTTTTAAATGTCTTATAATATAATATGATTCTATCGTCAAAAAGATGAAATGCAAATTGGTGTCATGATTCGTGACTTACTAAAAAAAAAAAAAAATATGATTATTACTACATTATGTAGTAGGTACCAACACAATGACAATGGATAATAATTCTTACAATAGAAGAAAAGTAATGGAATTCGATGGGAATTAATGGCTTAAAATTATAAAAAAAATCGTAAAGATAACCTTTAAAATTAGTTATCTAAAATAGGTACTTATTATTATTATAAAAAATGAAATTTGTTTTTCGAACCATATTGCAGTGCTTAGCTTACGCTATCGATATAATTGTAATGTATATATTTATATTAAATTTAAACTAATTATAAAAATTTATTACGATTGATATTTGTATACTCACGGCAATATATTTTAGCGAAACACGTTCGATGAGTTGATTTGATTACCCGGTCCGATTGCGACTTGTCTACTACGAAATCTGCAACAATATTGTTGGTCACAGACGGAAGCTGAGATAAATGCTCTTCGTATTCGACTGTATAATTCCATTGTTTATGATCTGTTGATTCGTGTGTTATTCTGAATTTCATTCTATATAATTCGATAATATAAATCATACATTACCTACACGATTCGGATGGAAATACAGAAATACGTAATTAAACCTGCTATTATAGAAGTTCGGCTAAATGTTTATAAAAATTACGTTTTTAATATTAATGGATAAAATTCAGTATTTCAAACTTAACTATTGATCCTATATATATAATTTCTATATCCTATAAAATCCTATAACTATAATGTAAATTATATGAAGATTAATACCTATTTATTTAACAATATTGTTAAGTTCATTTTGTTTACATTATTTAGTATTTACATATATAACGATTATTATGCTTCCAAACTACATCGGTGTTCAGATAAATCATTACCTATACTTAAAAAGTTAAATTTACTAATATTAACGTATACGTATTATATATAATACTCAATCGCATGGTATTTATAGAGACACGCGAAGTAATTATCACTTACATAAAAATTCATATTCTTCACTACATAATAATATTATATTTAAGTTCTAATATTTTTTTTTGTTTTCTGAATAAAACGAAATTCGCATAGCAAACGGACAGTATAATATTTATATAGTTCATTACTTATTTTTCGAAAAACTTTCGGCATGACATGATAAATATCATGGAAAATGCTAATGATAATAATTGAAATAAAATTTTAATTATATAAATTAAAATTTTTAACATCGTTCTTTACTATATATAAAAAAAGTTGACAACTATGATGTATAATATTATATAGCATAACTTTTTTTTATCATAACTATATTAAATTATGTAACGTATTATATTTTACTTGAATAAGTGTTACGTATAATATGTACACACAGACACAATTTATAATATAATAATATTGTTTAATATTACACGACATGTCATACGTATAGTTTTCTCGGTATTTTCAAGTGAGCTTACCTAGTTAAACTTATTGAAACTGTTACTATACAATCCAATATATATATATATATATATATTAAAGTTTATTCGCTATACCCAGACATCCAGCGTTATATACGTTCCAGGAAAAACGATATAAGCACGAATGAAAACAATAAAATATACATTTAAAATTGACAACAACGAGTACGTAAGTTTGACAAATTATATACAGATATAAAATATAAACATTCAGTAGTTATTATAATATATTGATTAATTATTTTTACATAATGCGATTCGTAATAATATTATAATAATTATTATATATATATATAAGTAGTAAGTAACTAACATATTACGATAAAATAGTAATACTATTTTATATCGTTATTTGAATTTACGAATAATTTAATCGCCATCCCATCATTCCGTTATTAATATAATTAGTTTTACCTACTCTAAAGTTTACATCCTGCATGCCCGTAATAATATAAAACCAGGGTTTTCGTCTATAGAAACATTAAATTAAATTATACAACGGGTTTAAAGCGTCTATACTTAAATTGACATTAATATTTACCTGCGTACTCTGCCAGAAAAATCAACAAGGACTTTAAAGAAAAATATCTAAATAATGTTAACGCGTGAATACAGAATAAAAAGCGAGCTAGAAGTCTCGTCGTTAGTACACTCGGTAAAAAATAATATTCAACATTATAATTTATAATTGCTCGAAAAAAAAAAACCACAATTCGTTGATTTATTTTTCCTGCTAAATGTTAAAGTGACACTGTAATAAAAATAAAACTAATTTTAACCACGAATACCGGTGGTTCTAATTTTTTAATGTCACTCTTATTACACTAAATAATGAATTTTCCATCTAAACCAGTAACCACTATGGTTACCAAATAAATCACTGTTCCCAGTACGAAAAAATAAAAAAATAAAATATCTGATTTAAAATAAATAAATAAATACGTATATATATTATACATAAATAAATTAAATTTACATTTAATAAATATTTTAAATTTCACGATTCATAAAATATTTAACATGTTATTAATAATTCCGTATAAAGTATACTAGTGTTCATTATTAGAATCATAATTTTTATAAATAGTACATAAAAATGTAACGTGACCCGATGATAGAATGAAACATTTCATTATAGTCTCTAAATATTAACTAACATCGATTGTTTTTACTTTTTAAATTTGGCAAAATTAAATAATATTATTATTTAAATAATAATTGTTAATTTTATCCATTAAGGGGCTAATACTACTAATATTTTTGTTAAAAATTACCTAAACATTTGACAATATTACTTGTAGTAGTTTTCAATGACATGTGCATGCGCGTATTACCTTCTTATTTTATATATGCGCGACCGTACTACACACACGCTAATATTCATTGACGACTACCACAATGACAACACTAATGTGGGTATTTTATGAAAATTGCCTATATTGAACTCCTTAATAAATGTATAATAAAATATTAATAGTAAAATTAGAGTATTTTAAATGCATACTAAAATATTAAAAAATACTAAAGCAATTATAATTGATATACTAACAACACGTACTTAATTTTGTAATTATATTTTGTATACAAACCATACTGGTATTGGTAAAATGAGGTTAAACAATGTAACAATAATATTATGATGAAAATTACTTTAATGCGAAAACACCGCATCGTATCGAACGGCGTCAATAAAAGACTGGATTGACTTATAATATTATATTTATTAGAATAAAAAATAAATAAAATACCTAATAGGAATTATAATTTTTCCCCCTTCTTTATTCGGGAACATTTTTATTGGTTACGAATTTACGATGATAATAAAATAAATTAAAAACAAAATATGAAAATGTGTGATATTTATGTCTATTTGTATAGTTGTAAATAACAAAATTGTCCATAAAAAGTATAATAAGTGCTTTATTTTTTTTATTATCAAACATTTTGTCATGAAAACCAATCGGCGACAGGTGTAATTGACAGTTTAATATTAAATAATATTATTTTCGTTATCTTCAATCATAAAAATATAATATAAAATAATTATGCACTAGTTGCTATAGCGGATAATTTTATATAAAAATGTTTTTAATTATATTTTTATTGTAAGATTTTTAATAATATTATACAAACATTGGAAAATTAGTAAAACAAAATTTAATAATTTCGTTTTCATGAAAATGTAAAATACAAAGTCTCGTAAAATAATGAAGTATTTATTTTATTAAATAACTATATTGTTGTGTAATTTTAAAAGATACGATAAAAAGGTCAAAGCGAAAAATAACATAATATTCTAAAGTGGATATTATATTATTTTATTATAGTTTGGGTCCTGGTAAATATAAATATAATATCTATACACAAAGTGAAATAAAATAAAACAATTTGAACTTGAAAATAATTTAAACTTGGTTACCAATCGGTTATTATTGTAGTTTAATCAGTATGATTAGAAAAGGAAAGGGTTACTGGTGTAAAAGGGATACAGGTATAAAAAGGATAACGATGAATTTTGATTACAATTTGAATGCAATATGGCAAATAAATATAAAATGATAAATCATTATATTCGAAAAACGATTCTGAGCGAAGTTCATCAGATAATATTATGTACCGATTAAAATTTTTACATTTATCAGTCTTACGTTCAATATAAATAATTTATCATAAACCCCTAAATGAGTCACTTAAATACCCAAATATGACAGTACTTCGCTCAGAATCGTTTTTCGAATGTAATGAACTAAAAATATCAACTTTAAACAGCTATACAAAAAAAGTTGAGACTTGAGATTTTTCTTATATTTTTATTGGGTATTAAGTAATATATAAATATACTTAAGTAAAATTTTCAGACCTTAAAACCAGGGCCGGCGGAAGGGCAGGGCAGAAGGGGCAGCTGCCCAGGGCCCCGCTATTTGAGGGGCCCCGCACTTTTTTATGGGATTTAATTAATTAATATATTTTTTTTTAAATGAAAATTGTATCTATATAGTAGACGAGCTAAATATTATTTTTGTATTTGGATTTAAAAATAAATACATATTTATTTGAAAATTTTATGTTTAATTAAACACTTATTTAATTGTAGACGTAAAAAAATGTGTTACAAAACATAATATACAAATTCTAGGGCCCCATGAAAAAATCTGCCCTGGGCCCCGCAAAAACTCCCGCCGACGCTGCTTAAAACCTTAATTAACGTAACGGTTCCAAAATTTGATCACATATATATGTAGTACCTATATGAACACCAAATAAAATTTTTAAGACTCTAACTTAAAAAGTGCCCGAGTTATCGTGAAAGATTGAAATCGAATTCGTCGAAATTTCAATTTTCGTGAAAATACAGTTTTTTGTCATTTTTTCATCCATTTTTCTACCGCATAGAGTCAATTTTGAGAAATTTAAAAAATGACCTAAATAAAGTACCAATTACATCCACTTTCCAACCGGAACCATTTGCTGTTCGTGAAAATCAGAGCTTTTTTTGGGTAGTAAAAGTGTCTTCAGACATAAAAAAGAAAACACACACATTATGTTTGTAAAACCAATAAATTTTTCTCTTTGCTTAGAATCTAAAACAATTAAATTGGTAAAATATAATAAATTATATTATTTTAAAATTATTTACGATTAAATCATTCCCCCGAAATATACTGTAGACGCAACTAAATTAACACATACATATATAAATCATAGCTTTAATAATAATTATTATAAATGCTTCGTATCAATAATAACATTTTATATGAGAATTTTTTTAATATGAAATTTAAACGTGTCAAGCAGTCTTTTTTTTACATTAAAACAATATTACACTTACGTTTTTTTTTTTTTTTTTTGTAATAAAAAAAAAGCATTCGTACATAACACAATCACGTTAATTGTCGATATTATTGATGAGATATAAAATTCGATTTGTTTTGTAAATTATTCTAGTAATGACTGGTGAGAGTACGAAAAACATTAAAAAAAAATCCATGGCGCTTTTAGTAAAACGTTTCGAATTTTTAATTAAGACGATATAATATTATTCTAGTAGAATATTGTAAACCAAAGTCACAGTAACTCGTCATTATTGCAAAAATGTAATTATGATCAAACAAACAGTTTTATTGTGAAATGAATAAAATTATTATCCGTTATAACAACAGTTTAGCAATAATAACAATTATTATAATATTACGATATTCGTTGTCGATAAAAACAAACTATAAAGAATAACATTAAGATGACGTATTATATAACCTGTTATTGTGTTAAGCTTGTTGTTGTACGATTTTTTTTAAAAAATATTATTTTATGCAAACTCAATGGAACTGATTTACGAGATGATTGGACAATAATAATTATTGTTAGATAAAAACATGATAATATTATTATTATTTGTCGACTGACAATAATTTATTATTATATTATTGATATAAAATGAAATTATTTTTACAGGACTTCATTACACGATATGTACCGCCATCTAGTAGACTGTGGTCCTCTTATATGAGGAAAATATCCTAGCACTTTATACAACCCTGGTATCGCTGGTGCCTATTAAACCACCAAAAGCATCAATCCGATTTGTGATGAGATATCAATGAAAACTCGCAAATTTTAACGTTTCCGGATGAAAAAAAAAGTATCGAATCTTTTTAGTTACCCGACGTTTGGTTAACGTTTTACATCTTATTATCTTAATTATTACATCTTAAAATAAATTTTCAATTTAAAAAAAAAAAAAAATTATTCTAATATTTAAGTACCGTTTTTAGTAAATTATTATATATTATAATATATCTTTTTTTTTACATTGAATTTCGACGTTATTTTACCGATCGTTATTATTTTATATTCAACATGCGGTACGATTGTATTAAAAATAAAATGATGATGTTGTAATGATATTTATCCGACTGAAAATCGGACAAGAATGTGGACCTCTAAATAATGATTATTGTTCTAGACGTTTTAAATTATATTTAAGTCCAACCCAAGACGACCAGACGAACAATAATATTATATTTATGTATTATTTTTATCGAGAACTCCACGAAAAATCGGAACTGAATTGTTTTATTTTTCGGAATACACGTCGGAAACGTATATTATTTTTACAGCGGAGAAATATATTACCTATATTATTATACCCGTAAGTACCTACTGCAGGATATAAAAATAGTTACCTGTATATTATTGTGTTGCTGTTATCTATTACCTTGTGGTATTAAAATCCTTTGCTTTTATACATTTTATATACCTGGTCAACCCTTATAATAATAATAATATTGATTGTTTCTTATCAATAATCGAACATTACCACCGCCCTGCAGGCATTAGGTACATGGTAAATTTCTGTATTAGTGACACTGATGAAAATTAGACTTTGCCTAATAAAAATTCAAACTGAAATATAATATTGTATTAAATATTTCGTTTCAATAAGCCTGTGATTAAAAACAAAATTTTAACAAAAATACAATTATTTTTAGAAGTCGTATTATTTGGGAATAACATGATTCGGAACTTATATACTCGTATCATAGAAAAAAAAAACAAAAAGTTGCTGGTCAAAAATTATAATTATAAAAACTAGTTAAATATCGACCAAAACAAACATATTATTTTTATTTTACCTCTCGGTCATTTAGGTATAAACCTGAATAAAATAATACAATGAGGCACACGTATTTAAAACCACACATCAGTTAAGACGGTAACGTATACTACTATCGTGTACAGTTGTATATTATTGTTGTTGTTGTTATTATGACGTTAGTAAAATAAATATTTAACGCGCGATACAAACTGTTATATTTTATATATATATATACGAAGAATATTAAACGCGTCTTCTAGGAAACGTTTTTGTGTGATGTCGTAAGACGGTTATGAAAAAAAAAAAAAAAAAATTACGAAATATTTTTTCACAAATAACGTGCTTGTAACTTTGAAGAATTGTTGAGAATCCTCCGTGAAGTCGAGATTGAAGTATAATAAATGTATATATTTATAATAATTATTTGTTATTACGAAAACATTTTACGAAGCGTAGGCAACGGGGCATACAAGTCTTCGAACGCTATATTCGCGATACGATAAAGTATATTAAAATAATAATAATAATAATAATACACGGGGAAAACGTGATAAATGGCGCCGTATTGTGAATAAAAAAAAAAAAAAAAATACTTAGAAGAAACCCTCCTCGCCGTACCGAACTGCAACGAAATTATAGTAAAGTCTTTCCAGTACAGCCGACCATTAATAATAAAATAAATATTATAAGAAAAAAAAATTATACGACCATGTACTGTTATGTATAGGATACGATATAAAAATACAAAAATATTATAAGACCGTGCGGCGTAGAATATGAAATTATTTATGAAAAATAAAATTGGAATAGTATATGGAAAGTTTAATTTAAACTTTTTTAACCCATTTGGCAAAATCGCAAACATAAAATATACCTGTTATAATATATACCTATATAGGTATACTTATCGTTCGTTATGGGATAGAGCTGCAGACTTAATAATAATAATATATAGTAATCGCGGTCGATGAGGATGGGGGAAAACAAATGGTTAACAATTTATAATTTTTGAAAACTTTTTTTCTTTTTAGGAAGTTTATTAACCGTGTTTAGGGGAGGAATACCCCCGAATACGGTATTTCATGTTTCGATATTACCCTTGTCAATTTGTTTATGAATATTTACGTATACGCCAAATTTAATCCGTTCTCATTATTCTCGGGAGGTATATGGTACGCGAAGAAAATCCTAATGTTCCATCAATAAGACGGTCGTCGTAAATATAATATTTTATTTTCCGACGCGCACATAAGCTGGTATTATTTTATATTATATTATTATTTTCCCCACATTTTATATAATATTTTATTCGTAGCATCGTAGCAATACATTATTCCTATTATAATGTTATTATAGTGTCATTTCTTTAAAAAAATGTGAATACGCGTTTTACTGTTTTTAATGTACAATAATAATTATTAATATGTTGACGACGATAAATCTCTCTAAACGTTTATAACGATAAAAATATATGAACTCGAATAACATTTTTTACCGGCGAATAGCTGAATACCTATTATTATTTTGTCGTTTCTTCCTAAATCCAATTAATTAATAATTCATACAAGATTATTTCGACTTATCGAAATGTGTTTATTTTATGAACGTATAATCATAAAATAATATTTTATGGCCAAATATATAATATTGTTATATTATATTTACACTGAATCTGAAATTATACGTTTTGTACGTAAAATTGATATATACATTATATATATATTTAATAATAATATAAATATTATTATCGTACAACAAAAGTTATAAGTACCTAGGTAATATTTAAATATACGTTTCATACAGCTATACCTAGGGTTAGATTAGGTTACCTATGTAATCGCGTAAATAGTAAAACATAGCTACAAGTAATAACATGAGTATTTAAACACGTGTGCAACAGGTATATAAATTATAAATAAACTATATTACAGTCAAGTAGGATATAAATTCGTATTATAGGTATAAAATACGTGTACTTGCATTTAAAATCATGCTACAATGATTTAGATTTTAATCCGACCCAGACAGAAAACAAACAAAATTACATCGCGATATTATACATATTTAATACTTTTATTGTGTTCCAACTTCCAAATAACATTATCATATCATTATCGTATACAAATTTGTATTCGAATAATGTAGTTTAATATTTTATTTAAAAATCAAAGACTATTGAATTATACAATATAATATAGAGATACTCCATTAAATATATAATTTTATAATTTATTACAGAAAAATATTAAAAAAAAAAAAAAATTAATATCAAGCAAGCGCAAGGACATAATAAATTAGTAAGCGCGAGTATTTTTATTTAGCTACTACCTACTCGTATATAATAAAAAAGTATAAATGTTTCTTTTTTTTATATTCTTCAATATTATTAAAAATATCCCAAAACTAAATAATAAAACATACGAAATATACAAAATATATGAACGAGCTTATTAGTTTTTAGGTTAAAAATAAAATCGTTTGTTAAATATTATGATAATATTATAAACGCAAACTACGAAATCGATATTATAGAAAAACCGTTTATATGTGACCTCGAATATAACTGAAAATAGAACATAATTTAACATTTGTTTATTATAGAAACATTAAATCACTATATAATATAATAACGTATTTCATGAGTCTCTGCAATGGCGGATCTAAAGAATACATCCAATATTCCAAAGATTTGGCGAGGAGGGTGAAATTTCAAAAATATTAATTTGCTTAAATGTAGTTATATGATATATTATTATATTATTAAAATAATATTTGCGAAAAATACTCGTATATCGTTCTATATTGTCCCTTCAAATCCGCCACCGATAAAATGAGTACAATACTCAACACGTTATTGTATTATATTACAATCGCATAATATACATTAATCGATGACACTCACATAGTCGGATTGAGCTTCATCAGGTTAGAGAAATCCGACACGTATTCCCAAAGATCGTTGGGCCGGACGTTTTTCATATCGCTGCTAACGAATCGCACGCTGTTTTCGTGTTTAGTCACCACTGTCAGCGCCAGCACGATCGCTATAGTTCCGAAAACCAACATCCGCCGGTGCCGGTAAACGATCAGCTTATAAATATAATATGTAACACAGAAAATAATGTTTGACGTTTTTTTTAATGGTTTGGTATAAAAAATAATAATATTATAATATTATATTGTTAAATATCGTAATGTGTGCAAATATCCGCGGATAAACGGGAAAACATAACAAACGAAATTGTTATTCGGTTTAGATTAAAATAATTATTACAATTAATAATACTATGAAATATTAAAATACAATATACGAAGTTATAGGTTAAGTAAATAATGAATAAATGATATTATGTACTTTTATGTAGCGTGTGATTTTCGAAAATGACATCACGGTTGATGGACACGTTTTGACGAGACGACGTCGAGATTGTACGACGATATAATATCGCATATAGAAACTATACGTTTGTGAGCTCGTGACGAACGTAAATAAAAAGGTCCAGAATGTACTCGGATGACAACGCGACAAACCACGGTCGAAATCACTTTTTTTTTTTTTTAGAGAGATAACGTATTCCGGCGGAATCGGACAGATATATAATATTATGCACTCGTATAATATATTATTAAATTATTATACAAATCGATAAATAATAAATAACATCGCACCGTGCGCCATTGTTGCGCAACGTTATAGACAATCGAATTTATAATGAAGTGAAAATATCGTTTTATTTAAATATCGTTGAAATGACGTGTGATGGTGTAAACGGAATATTTTAAAATATTCGTTGTTTATATTATTATCGAGTATCCGAAAAATTCTATCAAAAACCTAACCCCGAGTCCTAAACTCCTAACAAAACCGGTTGTAAACATTATGTTAGAAATACTTAAGTATATATATACAAATATATAATACATATACGAATTTAGAGTAGGTATATAATAAATATAATGTGTATGTAGTATGTACTGACTTAACGAACAAAGTGCGTTATTATTATGGTACGTTATTATCCCTGTTAAAATGTCCATGCAGGGGATGATTTTTGCAAAACTCAAATAAATGTGTTACGACGTGAACTAAATTATAATATTTTAAAATTTACAAATAATTCGAAAATATCAAAATATTCCCATAATTATGTCCGACACATATATAATATCGGTTAAAATAAAATGTGATAATTAATTTTCTATAATAATTACAATTTATATTTTTTATTTCTTTATTATAATAGTGTAATATTATAGTATTGATTTTTATTCACACCATTCAATATTAATAATACGTATTATTATTTTAGTGACTTCGCGAATATAATGTAATATAGGAGAAGTGCGAACCAATTATGTTATTTTTAAATTCCGATGGTAACCGCGACCAATAAAAATAGGACTAACATAATACATAAAAGGCGATATCGTTAATATTTCGAGTAAAGCTCAGAAAAACAGTTTTCACCGTATAAACTGCACGTGTTATATTATAGAATATGGAATATCAAATATTGCGATCCGGTGGTAAAATGCCAATTTTCGGCTATGGCACATATGTGGCAGATGAAATAAAACACGTAAGTACATATTATAAATATAATAATATTATTTACTTATACACACACACACACACACACAGTAAAAGAGGTATTATATACGTCAAAAATTATATTTTTTTCTCGATTTGTTTTATATTCGTAACACACTTCATTACATCAATGGCAATTATTGCCAAAAAATCTACACGAAGTTAATGTAAAATCACATTTTATGAATTTTTAAATAATTCATAAAATCACTTATCACTTGTTTATGATATAAACGAGTATATTATATTAAAGTATAATATGTACTCATATATATTTTTAACAATTTATAAATATTCCGACGATCCACGCACTGTTCAATGCATTGTTTATTATGTATTATTACATTTTTATTGTAAAAAAATGGCGACCAAGCCAAAGCATCAAAGATTAAATTTATATTTTTTTTTCTGTGATGCCATAAAATAATAATTTTTATTAAATATAATAATCATATTATACCTACGCATACGTCGAATATACTTATATAATAAGATTAAATACAGAATTCATATACGTTTACGAGTTATTTTGTTTAGTATAATGTAACTTAACTATTAAATATATATATATAGTATTTTTATATTGACATTTATTCATTTATATTAAGATTTAATATTGTTTATTTATAAATAAAAAAAAAAAAAAAAAAATTATCTAATTGAAGCGCCTAATTGTTATGATAATATCATTAATGATGATCTACATTTTTTAATCTGTAGACAATATTATTGTATTTGTAAATTTTTCGATGAAAATTATTCAACTTGTGCGACTAGTTAAGATAGACTTTCAAATAATGTTATAGGTTATAGTTATACTGAATATAGGAAAACTTTCAGGTGAAATTAATGATAAGTTTACAAAAAAAAGACAAGAAAGATGAATTATTTAAAGTGATTTTAAATTGTGTTATAGAATTTCTTAAAGTATATATTATGTAATTATTTATTGATTTTTATTACATTATATTTTGTTAATGTATTTAAATAATTATATATATCTTGTAAATTATTTAAACGTGTTTATTCAAGAAATTTGTATAGATATAAGATATATAATTGAAAGGCTGGGCATTACGAGTTAATAAGTTCAAGTTAAATTAATTTAAACATTTTAATTAATTTTAATAATTAACGAATTAATTTGCTTGAAATTATAGTCAAGTTAATATACTTAATTCTATTTTTACACACAAAAAATATTTTCTATTATATTTAATTTTTTCGTATGGCTTTATTATATTTAGATAGCTAAAAAAAAAAAATTTATTTTTCATGTTAGGTAAGTACTAATAATTATTTTTATTTTTATAAAATATAAACATATATTAAATAATATATTCGTGTAAACGGCCAAAATTAATATTATATTTATATTTTTAGTTCATAAAAAAATATTTAATTATAATATAGTAATAAGCAATATATATTGAAATCGGTAATAATATATAATTAATATTTAAGTTGTAAGTATAATAAGTATATTATAATATACATAATATATTTGAAAAATTATAATTTATAAACGCATTTAATATTCATTTTTATTCCAATATTAGCATAATATATTGAGTAGGTATATAATATAAATAAAAGTAATTGAGATTTTGATATATATATATATATATATCTGTGTGTGTGTTAAAAAATTAACTTAACTTAACTTAACTTAATATGTTATTTTCTTTCTTTTAATTATTTAATTATTAACTCAACCGAATCATTAAAATATTTCATAAACTATCAAGGTCGTCCTCCAAGACTAAGTCAACGCGACTCAACATGACGTCAACACAATTTAAAATAATAGTTTTTTTTTTTTTTAGCAAAAAATCGTATGACTAAACTATTTTGTATTTTTTGAGTTTTGCACAGCATAAGCAAAATTTCGGTAACTAAAATGGCTAGTTGCAAAGTTAGTTGCGAATATCGTCCGCGTATGGTCCAGATTTCAGGCAACGTAATGGCAACATTTTACCGGGCGATAGACAGAAATAGTCGCCTGCGATTAGTTGCATTTGTGTTACTTCGCGGTCGAGTTACATTGCGTCAGCGGGAACACTCTGATTTATTAATCAGCGTTTCATAAAATAAACAATAATCGCGCGATATATTTTTTTTAAATAAGTTGCCCTAAGTGGGAGGACGACCAAACAGTAAACTTTTTCCTATTTACGCTAATATTAACTTAAATTAACTTGATTTTCATTAACTTGCCCAGACTTTAATAATTCCATTAATAAATTAAAAGTTATATTAATTTATAAAGGACCATGGGCGCCCATGAGGGAGGCAAGACAGGGCACTTGCCCCTCCCTGAAAAAAATAATATGAACTTAAAATTTTAATAAATTGAAATATTATTATGATATAAATATAATATTGCCTATTGGTCAAACTAATATAAAGTAATAACTAGTCATTATTATCGTCATTGACTACTTGTTCTAATATAGTACATTATTGTTATCGTAATTTTTATTGATCGCAGTTAATTTTTGGAAAACATTATATATTATACCTATTATAGTGATTTACGAGTTAACAATTTAATAATTTATTATAAAATGACTGAAATGCACAGGTTTTTACAAGTACTGTGAATGCCAATTTTAAAAAAATATTAATAATTACATTTAATTTATTAAAAAAAAAAAAACAAATGTTTCTTATGCCAATTAATAATAAAACAAGTTTAAGAAATGTAAATTATACAAATTTCAATAACCAATAACAATTATATTGAACTCATAAAATGGTATTCTTTATAGTAATTAATCATGTGAACTACACAATACCGCGCATGAATTAATGTTACATAATTAATTAAATTAGATACTATATAATAATTTAAGATTCGACATAATATATAGATTTATAATATATCATAATATTGAAAGAATGTTAAAAAATATTCCATAATCTAAAAACAATTCAATAAAATAAATTAAATTTTATCATTATTTAATTAATATATTTGTTTACATATCATTATAATACAATATACGCGTATACAATTTCTTTCTTATATCTAAAACGCCTAAATATTTAAATAGAGTGTACTTAAAATAGTTAAATAATTTTGAATGACGAGATAAAATTGTATTTTCATTCCATAAAATATAATATCGTTGTTTATAAACAATTTTGTACAATATTCTCGATTTTAGACCAAAGAACAAATATTAGAAATGTCTTTAAATAAAGCACTGGAAGCTGGCTACAGATTAATTGACACGGCATATGGTTACTCAAATGAACACATCATTGGAAAGGTTTTGCACGAATGGCTTTCTTCGGGTAAAGTGACAAGAAATGAATTGTTTATTGTTACCAAGGTATATACAGTAGTTCCAGGTCGACATGAAAGACTTCAAAGACTAAAAATTTAAATTTAAAATATGTCTTTACAGTTGCCCATGTATGGAAATCAAGCTGATGAAGTCGAGGAATACATTAAAAAATCACTGCGGGATTTAAAATTGGATTATGTCGATATGTATTTAATACACGCTCCATTTGGTGTATTTAAACATAATAAATCAAATTATCAAGAAATGAAAAGAGATAACAATACGGATCATCTGAAAATATGGAAGGTAATATTTTGATTATCAAAAATTGTTTTTCTTCGATTAATGATACTAAAATAATAATATTCTTTATTTTAATAACACATACACATAAAATAATTATTATAATACCTGTATTGTTATGAATTATTTTAGTAATAATTAATTTATTAAAAGTTTTTTTGACGTATTATATTATCAAGAAGCTAACGTCCGTGTAAACTTCGTTTTGTGATTGTGTATGCTTTCATATAGTTTCGTCGTCCTAGTCTATTGTGTGAAAAACGTGCTGTTATAATATATATATATTACCGGCAATATGGATAATCCGGTATTTTGAAAAATACCTAAGCATTATATAAAATGCCAAAAATCACTCGGCAATATACATAATACTAGCTTTGCCTAGGTTTTATGCATAATACCAGGCGTGGAGTAGGAAATATCATAAAAATAAACAAAATTGGGTTTGACCTATTGGAGTAGTGGCTATTACCAATGACTTCATTTAGCATATATCATAAATGCGAGTGCCGTGTGTTTACGATTTGGCGCAATAAAGATTAAGATAAGATTAGCACAACTATAATAATAATTCTGAAGAACTATATTGATGGTACGTATATAATTTTATTACATTTTCGTCATTTTCCTTGCTCGTCGCGGTGTGGCATATTACTATGTATTGGGTAATTTTAGGTTATTATATTTAATGTTAAACGATTTGTCAATAAACTATAATATTTACTTATCTAATTCGCTCTGCATTATAAAATATAATTTGTGAATATTAATTATTTTATTACTAATATTTAATAAAAGCTCTTGTAATATATTTAAAATATATACCTATGTTATATTTGAAATAATTAATAAGTATTTTTTAAAAGTAAAACAATACAGTCCATAACACTAAAACACTATTTATACGATAAATATGAAGTCAAAATTTTATAACGAACTACATACAAATCGTTAAAATTTGACTAATAATACTAGTGCATATGCCTTAAAAATAATGTTTTGTGCACTTCAAAATGCCATTTTTCTAGAACATGTTGTAATAAGTAGCTAGTAGCTTAATTAAAATGTATAAATAATAGTACATTAGTTATTATAATGTTATCAGTAATATCTATGTATAAAAATAAAATAATAGATCAGAATTAATATAATATTTTAACATTTATAATAAATTGCTTTTACTTTGCCGAAAAAAAATTGGCATTTTACTTAAAGTATAGGTATTTTATAAAATGCCTAGGTTTGTAGGTTATATGTAAAATAATATTGAAAATCATATGTTTTATTTACATTGCTTAAAATGGGTAGGCATTTTGCAAACTACCTGAATTATCCATATTGTTGGTAACATATATATATATGTTACGGGCAATGTAGAATATCGAGCAATGTGTACATTGCCCGGGCAATGTGAAACTTATTAAAAAAAATAACAAATATCATTATAATAATATGTAATTTATTAAATTATTATTTATTGATATTATTTTAAATATTTTTATTTGAACAAGGTAAACTATTATGGCATTTTAGCCATAATAGCTAATTTTCTAGCGATTATTTTCTATTTCGATTAATTAATTTTTTCCTTGATTCCGTCACATTTTCATGTAAATTTTGTTCATTATTTTCTGTATCCCTCACATTTTCATGTACATTTTGTTCATTATTTTCTGTATCGTTAGAAAGAACTTTTATTGAATCACAAGCTGCTTGTGAAGTTCTTCTTCGGTTTTTAATTTTAAAATTATTATATTATTATATGTTAATTTATTTTTGTACGTGTGTCCAATATTGTAAATGTAAATAAAAACATACTTTGAAATTCAAAATGTTATAATGGTTTGACTAGTACAAACAATTTTTTTTTTTAATAACATTCACATTACGCGGCAGGACTACATTGCCCGATATTCTACATTGCCCGTAACATATATATATATATTAAAGTCGTCGTTTTATAAAATATTACATAGTTTCTTTTAGTGTATTTTTACGCTCGTTATATTATTTCCATTCGAAATTATTACATTTAGGAGTACCTATAATTTCTGTTATTATTTAAAATTTACAATACTTATTAGTTATTAGCAGGGTTCGGGACTTAAAGCACTTAAAATCATCAAAATAAGCGCTTATAAAAGCGCCTAAAAACTTCAAAATAAGCATTCAAATAAGCACTTCAAAACATTAAAATAAAAAGTAAGATGCTAAAATTTTACTGAAAGTAATAAAATTTATTACTAAATTTTAGTAATAAAAAAAAATTTTGTCTAAAACTGCATATTTTGTAGATAAATATAAAAACTTTATAATATAATTTTTTTTTCATATTAAAATTACAAATTTAATAATTAAATAATAGGTAATCTACTGTTATTGTGTTTCTTATTATATGTCAGGAATTAATATTTATAGTTTGTTTATCTAAAATAAAACGTAATTAAATTATTACAGTGTTAGAATAATTTAATTACCCGTATCTACATAATGTGACTACAATAAGTACACAACGTTAAAAATAGAATAAGAAAATTAATAAATTAAGAGAATACTATTTGGGTAAAATACATATTATATTGATGCACAATGGTAAAATTATTTTTAGTTTCAATTTTTTTCTATATTGCCAACAAACATTAAAAAAAAAACCCCAAATTTTTAGTATCATGCGTTCTTAAGTTGGAAATATGCAATTAAAATAAGAAAAGAGCGTGAAAAAGCATTTTTCGAATAAATCATTGAAATAAGCAAAAAAAAGCACTTTCAAATTTCATATTTGTAATTGTTGCAACATGACATAAATTTCCATAGCACTCTGCTAGATTTAATGTCAATCTAAAAAAATAAGCAAATGCTTTAAGTCCCGAACCCTGGTTATTAGTTTATTACATATAATTATTATTAATTATTATTATTGTTTTATTGTTCTTAAATCAAATATAATATTAAAAGTTATAAAATATCGGCGCAAACTGCAAAACATTTTCTGTTAACCATTGTTATATAGCAAATATATTATGTGGGTGCTAATGATTAAATTTTGTATATTTGTATATCAACGGCATTAATTGACGTATTCTTTTTATTATTTGTATTATATCGACGCTAAATAGGAAATAATTTATATTTTATTTTTGACGTTGTATTGGTTTTACAATGATGCGTGTCTTTTTTTTTTTTTTTGTTTTTATGTCTGAAGACACTTTTACTACCCGAAATACTTCTCTGATTTTCACGAATGTAGTATGTTTTTGATTTCAAATTGGATGTAGTTTGTACTTTATAAAGGTTATTTTTCGAATTTCTCATAATTGACCCCATACGACAGAAAAAAGGACAAAAAAAAAAAAAATAACGAAAAAACGAAAAAACGACATTTTTCCTTCGCCAAATTTGATTCATCAGCTAAATTTGTTTATAATAGTAACCATAGTGATTATATAAATATTATTGCTTATTATTATTGTTATCAATAGCAACCAAAATAATAATATTATTGAAACTAATAGCAACCATCTATAAACATAAATTTCCATCTTAAATCTCATAATACTTCTTTGAGCACTCCCCGGGGGTTGGCCATATCACAGATCATAGATCAAAGACTGAGGACTATATTCAGAATTAACAAACCATTAGTGATATATACAAAAAAGCGTTAGGTGATTTTTCCAATTATCTAGAATTAGCTAGAGGGAAAAATGAAAAAAAAAATGATGAAATAATGGTATTTTTTCACGAAAACTAAAATTTCGACTAAATTGGTTTCAATATTTCACTATAACTCAGGCGATTTTGAAGTTAGAGACTTAAAAATTTTAATGAGTATTCACATAAGTTAGATATAAATGTGGTAAAATTTTGGAACCATTACGTTAATTTGTCTACAAAATATAGGACGTTGAATATTTCGTAAAATTCTCGTCTATAGATAAATGTTAATTAACATTAATGTTAATGTTTGATAAAATTGGCAATTTTTGGCATCAAGGTCTGAAAATTTTACTGAAGTATATATTTATTTACATTAAAATCCCAAGTCTCAATTTTTTTTATAGCTGTTTAAATTTGATATTTTTAGTAAATCGAAAATGTTCTGAAAAAAATGACGAATAAACGGTATTATATGAAGGAACTTCGCTCAGAATCATTTTTTCGAATGAAATGGTTTGCCATTGCATTCAAATTATAATTAAAATTAAACACTATGATTGCATACCTGTATCCTTTCCACACCTGTATCTCTTCCCTTGCTTTTATATATTTATTTTTACATTCGTTCTGTTGATTTTTATTATTTTATTGCCCCATTTAGACAAATTATATTTTATTTAATTATTATTTTATTTAGTTACTATAATAGTTTCAATAATTTATGCAATTAAAATTTACACACATTGATGGGCATGTTTTTAGTGAGTTTCAACTTTTAATAAAGGGTTTGATTATTAATTAATATTAATTTAATTCTTAGATATACAATATTTAGTTTTTAATGTCAACCTGAAGGTTATAATTATAAATATAAATGATGATGTACGAATATAATACGTTAAAAAACAACACTAATTTGACAACAGAAGACTAAAAATTGTGTATGACATTTTTTTATTCGCCATTAATATGACAGGCAATGGAAGAACAAGTCAACAACGGGCTAACAAAAGCGATCGGTTTGTCAAATTTCAACACCAAACAAATACAAAGAATTTTGGACAATTGTAGAATCAAGCCAGATGCTGTTGAGAACGAAAATCATTTGTATCTACAAGAACCCGAATTTGTAAAGTTCTGCAACGACAATGGAATCAAAATGATTGCATACTCATCCCTGGGTACGAGAAACGTTCGAAAATCGATGAACATGTCGTGGACGTAATATGAAACACATTTTCTAAACATAAAAAATATGAAATTAATAATATTATTTAATTTACAGTAATAAAGAGTTACCGGAAATGTTGGAGAACAAAATTTTATTGAAAGTTGCAAAAAAACATCATAAGACCCCGGCTCAGGTATTGTTGCGGTTTATTATTCAGAAGAAAATTTCTGTTATACCTCAAAGTACGAATCCGCAACGTATTATGGAAAACATACAGGTATTATTAATATAAATATTTGTGGTAAAAAAATATGTACCTATTAAAAATATTGATATGTTTGGTTTTCTTTGTTCAAAGATCTTTGATTTTAAATTGGATTCGGAAGACATGAAGTCTCTGAGGAGTCAAGACTCTGGAGAAGGAGGACGAATCGTTCGATTTTTATTCTTTCCTGAGTAAGATGAGTATAATATAATATATTAGTTTCAAAATTATGTCATAATAATAATTGAAATAAATAATAAAATCAATTGTATATTATTCTATAATATCACGAAATTCGTAGTTATATGAACAGTTTAAATAAAAATAAATATTATGTACATTAATAATGTAAGTTCTTAAATATTTTAAAAACTTCTAAAGAATTAATTATTAATAATCAATTACTATATTTAATTTATTAAAAAATACTATAAATATTTTATTATAACCTTAATATATTGGTTATTAAGGTTATATAAACCTTATATAAAGACACATTTAAAATTTTGAACGTATATTTCTAATAAAAAAAAAAATTATATTATACATTTTGTCATTAAATTATTAGATATAAGTTTCAAATGTATACTCGTATATAATATGACATTATTATTTTCTCTTTCAGAATTACACGTCATCCAGAATATCCGTTCTTAATTCAAGATTGAAGAATATAGGTATTCTATATATTAAACAGTCAGACCTCAGACGAGTAGTACATACCAATTATACGTATAAATAATCTATTAGCATACATTATATATCTACTATAGGCAAATTTGTATAATAATAATTAATAATAATTAAAGTATAAACTGTATTATAATATTGTATAATATTTATTAAACTCGTAAATGTGTGAACCAATTATATTATTTTTAATCCGATGGTAACCACGACAAATAATAATAGGACTAACATAATTGGTTGATTCGAATACAGAAATACAGATTATATATTACAGGGGCGTCATTTGGAGGGAGATGGGTATACAGCGGCACCACTAACTTAAAAGTGTTTACAATTGGCCCACTGTTAATACTCCAGTGCGCCGTTATAATTTTTTTATTGTTTTTATATATAATATAAACAAAATACCTATATAATAGTACCTACCTACATATTTTTTCCTAGTTTTTGTTTATTTTTGGTTTATCAGTTTTCTTATCAAATGTATACGTTGCATGGAGGCGATTTACGTATGTTGGCGCGGTACACTATAGTCGCCGGTGCTCAGGGGCGAAATTTAACACTTGTAGAGGGGGGCGAATTAAAATATTGTTATATTTTTATAATAATTTAATAGTATAATACAAATGTAATAGTTAATCGTTAATAGTTATTGATAAAAATAATATTAATAAAGTTACTAGGTATCTCAAATGTATTATAAATAATTAAAATTTTAAATCAAATTAAATAAATATTATAATGTTAATATTATATTTCTTCTTATTTTTTCTTCTTTTAAAAATGTAAAGTTATATTTACGCACTGCCACTACTATGGGTAATGGGTGATGAAAGACTATGATCTCATGGTACATAATGTTAAAAAAGAAAAAGTGAAAAATATTAATCTTGAAGATGCTGTAGATTTATTTTCTAAACTTAAAAATCGTCGATAGCTAATTTCAAATATTCGTGTTGCATCTTGCATCAATTTAATTTTATTATTTATTAATTTATATAATATTATTTCATGTGTTTGTGTTACTGTGTTGCTTGTTTAATAATGTACTTATTTGATTAATGTTATTTATATAGAGCATTTTGAATAAAATTTTAAAATGTACATAAGTTATTTATTAAAATTATATGTCCTTTTTTTTTTGCTGCATTTGCCTTCTTCAATAAATAATTAAATATTTATATTCTTTTAGATTTTACATTGTTTTTTACTGTTTAATGTTTATGTTGATAATATGCAAATATGCTGTTCATGATTTATAGGAAAAAATAATAGTAAAATAATGAATATATTTTTATATGGCCTGCTTGAAACTTCGCACACCCAAAAAAAAAAAAAAATAAATAAATAAAATGACGCCCCTGATAGATTATAGATTTATAGATTAGGTAGGGGGACGGCCGACACCTTTTTGATTGTGGGTTTTTACTTTACGAGTGTTCGTGTTCGAGCCGTAGCTCGTAGGTGAGAACGGTTGAGTCTTGTGTACTTGTGTGACTATTATACATAATTAATATACTTAAAATTTAAAGCAAAATAAATTGTATTAATTTATAGCGACCTATACAGTCCACTTACAATATATATATAAGGGTTATTACATAAGGTAAATAACCGTAGCCAACGCACCAATAATACATAAAATACAATATCGTTAATATTTCAGTAATCGTATTATTATCGAGTAAAGCTCAGAAAAACAGTTTTCACCGTATAAACTGCACTTGTTATATTATAGAATATGGAATACCAAATATTGCGATCCGGTGGTAAAATGCCAATTATCGGCTATGGCTCATATGTGGGAATTGAATTAAACCCCGTAAGTACATATTATTAATATAATAATATTATTTACTTATACAGACACACAGTAAAATAGGCATTATATACGTCAAAAATTATATTTTTATCTCGATTTGTTTTATTCGTATATTCGTACGCACGTCATTACACCAATGGCAATTATTGCCAAATAATCTTCACGAAGTTAATGTAAAATCACATTTTATGAATTTTTAAATAATTATTAAAATCACTTTAAAACTATTTGCTTATGATATAAACAAGTATATTATATTAAAGTCGTATAATCTGTACTCGTATAATATATTTTAAACAATTTATCCGTTATTAATATTTAAATATTCCGACGATTCACGCACTGTTCAATGCATTGTTTATTATGTGTTATTAGTTTATTACATTTTTATTGTAAAAAAATATAATATTAAAATATTTTATCGTCAATGGCGACCGAGCCAAAGTAACAAAGATTAAAGTTATGTTTTTTTTTTTTTTTTTTTTTGTTAGTTGCCATAAATATAATAATCATATTATGCGCGCATACGTCGAATATACGTATAATAAGATTAAATACAGGCTTCATATACTCGTTATATAACGTTATTTATGTTTAGTATAGCATTGTAAGTTAACGATTAAATATAATACTTTTATATTGACATTTATATTAAGATTTAATATTGTTTATTTATATTAAAAAAGAAAAAAATATCTAAATGAAGCGCCTAATTGCTATGATAATATCATTAATGATGATCTAAATTTTTTAATCTTCAGAAAATATTATTGGATTTGTAAATTTTTCGATATATTTTGTTCAGCACTGTTACTATTCATGACTCGTATCATTTTATTATGTAAATTGTATTTGATATTCAAAAGGTTTAGCGCGTAAATTACCAATAATAAATAAATATTAGAAAAATATTTTATTCGAAAAAGACCAAGGGGTTGACCTAGAAAGCGATGGTTTGACGGGGCAAGTCAAGATTAAAAAAAGATAGGGTTAGATGGAAGGCTTTGATGGTTGTGGCGAGGACTCTTGGAGAGTTATAAAGCCAAGAAGAAGAAGAAGAAGAAGAAGAAGAAGATAATATTTTATAAGTAACTATATATATATATATAATTTAAAATAATATTTTAAAAGTTACATTTATATAATTAATATTATTATTATGAACAAAACAATTTTATAATATTTAAATATATACGTGTACCGCTCAGAAAATATATTTTCATGTTCGATTAAATTTTAAAAATTAACGAAATTTATTAAGGTTATTCAAGCAAATAAAATGTAATGTGCATTCTTCAAATGCAAATATTGTTATCCTACTGTAATATTTTTACCGTCAAAATGGACTACCGCTCTAGCTTGAATGTAATTAAAAATGTATTGTTGTTTTCCGCCCATTTCGAACATTATTTTCTTTTAAATATAATAATATAATTTACATTTTATCTTCATAAAAAAATGTAACGTCTAGTTAAATGCGTTAAAGTTTAAAATAAAAACAATTCACTTGTTAGCGTTGCCTTACGAACTATATAAATAAATAAATAATAATGGTAATACATTTATTTATAGTTCTGTAATAATAAAAATTTCATCATGAGTTTTTTTTTTTTATAAAAAATTATATCACAAAATAGCTATAATAAATTATTCAACAATTAAGTGCCGTTCGCGTGTCACGAAAACCGTAAAAAACACTGACCCACAACTACGCCAATTGGTAATTTTGACATGGGGCTCAATGCTAAACGACCCTTTCAAAACTTAAAATTATTGAAAATTATTCACCTTATGCGACTGGGTAAGATAGACTTTCAAATAATGTTATAATTATACTGAATATAGGAAAACTTTCAGGTGAAATTATTGATAATTTCACAAAAAAAGTCAAGAAAGATGAATTATTTCGATTTCAAATAGTGTTAATATAATTTCTTAAAGTATATATTATATACTTATTGATTTGTATTACAATATATTTTGTTAATGTATTAAAATAATATATATATATAAATATATATATATTCTTGTAAATCATTTAAACATGTTTATTCAAGAAATTTGTTTAGATATTAGATCTATAATTTAAAGGCTGGGCATTACGAGTCAATAAGTTAAAGTTAAGTTAATTTCAAATTTTAATATTTGTTGACATAACTTGTAGCTTAACTTTTTTCATTATGCATTAAATTAATTAACGAATTAATTTGCTTGAAATCCTAATTAATTTAATATACTTAATTCTATTTTTACACACAAAAAATATTTTCTATATTTATATATTTTAGTTCATAAAAAAATATTTAATTATAATATAGTAATAAACAATTTCCGTATACATTGAAATCTGTAATAATTTATAATTAATATGAAGTTGTAAGTATATTATAATATACATAATATATTTGAAAAATTATAATTTATAAACGTATAATATATTCATTTTTATACCAATATTAGCATAATATAACGAGTATATAATATAAATAAAAGTAATTGAGATTTTGACATACCTATATATGTATTATATGTATATATATATTTTTTATAAAAATTAACTTAACTTAATAAGTTATTTTCTTTTTTTAACCTAATTATAAACTCAACCGAATCATTAAAATATTTCATAAACTATTAAGGCCATCCTCCAAGACTAAGTCAACGCGACTCGACATGACGTCAACACGATTTAAAATAATAGTTTCTTAACAAAAAATCGTATGAATAAACTATTTTTTATTTTTTGAGTTTTGCACACCAAAAGAATATTTCGGTAACTAAAATGGCTAGTTGCAAATATATAGTTACGAACATCGTCCATGTACGGTCCAGACTTCAGGCAACTTTTTACCGGGCGATAGACAGAAATAGTCGTATGCGATTTGTTGCTTTTGTGTTACGTTTCGTCAGCGAGAATACTCTGATTTATTAATTAGCGTTTCATAAAATAAACGATAATCGCGCGATATTTTATTTTTAAATAAGTTGCCCCAAGTAGGAGGACGAACAAACTGTAAACTTTTTCCTATTTATGCTACTATTTACTCAACTTTAATTGATTAAAAAATTTCATTAACTTTCCTAGACTTGAATAATTCCATAAATAAATTAAAAGTTACATTAATTTATAAAGGACAATAAAAAATATGAATTTGACAAATTGCATATTTTATGATTAAGACTCTTAAGAGTATATATATACCAGCGTTTCCTAATCAGTATGCCACGAAATACACCTTAAAGCAGTTCAGGTCCAATAATTTGATTTACACACGAGCCAATAGTAGTAACAGGTCGTACGATATAAATGAAGTGGATTTAAAAATATACTCGTAAATTATCTCGTGATGATATGTAAAATATAGAAAACCTATATTAAATATAGGTATATTTATTACCAATTTTTAATATTTAAAAAAAAAAAATTATGTTCCTTATCCCAATTAATAATAAAACAAGTTTAAGAAATGTAAATTATACAAATTTCAATAACCAATAACAATTATATTGAACTCATAAAATGGTATTCTTTGTAGTAATTAATCATGTGAACTACACAATTTCGTGAATTAATATTACAAAACTAATTAAATTAGATACTATATTACGATATAATAATTTAAGATTTGACGTTTATATTATATCATAACATTGAAAGAATGTTAAAAAATATTCTATAATGTAAAAACAATTCAATAAAAGAAATTAACTTTTATCATTATTTAATTAATATATTTCTTTACATATTATAATACAATACGTATACTGCTATTTCTTTCTTATATCAATTACACCTAAATATTTAAATAGAATGAGACCAAAGAACAATTATTAGAAATGTCTTTAAATAAAGCACTGGAAGCGGGCTACAGATTAATAGACACATCATATGTTTACTCAAATGAACGCATCATTGGAAAGGTCTTGCACGATTGGCTTTCTTCGGGTAAAGTAACGAGGGATGAATTGTTTATTGTTACCAAGGTATATACAGTAGTTCCAGATCGACGTGAAAGACTTCAAAGACTAAAAAATTTAAATATAAAAAATGTCTTTACAGTTACCTATGTATGGAAATCAAGCTGATAAAGTCGAGGGATACATTAAAAAATCACTGCGGGATTTAAAACTTGATTATGTCGATTTGTATCTAATACACACTCCGTTTGGTGTATTTAAACACAATAAATCAAATTGTTATCAAGAAATGAAAATAGATAACAATACGGATCATCTGAAAATATGGAAGGTAATATTTGATTTTCAAAAATTGTTTTTCTTCGATTAATGATACTAAAATAATAATATTCTTTATTTTAATAACACATACACGTAAAATAATTATTATTATACCTATATAATTATGAATTATTTTGGTAATAATTAATTTATTAAAAATTATCATGACGTATTATATACGTCATATATCGTCATATCAAGAATCTATTTTACGGTCATTCTATTATTTCCGTTCAAAATTATTTCATTTGGGTGTACCTATAATCAATGGCGTATTTACGGAGGTTCCAAGGGTACTCGATCCCCCCTTCCAGAACCATGGTGGTTATCCTTATTTTAGTTTTTGTGTGAAGCGACGAAGGTAGGTATTTGTTTTACAATGTAAATAATATTGTTATTATTTTTTTTTTTTTATTATTCTGTAGACACTTATATTACTCGAAATAATGCTTCGATTTTCATGAACAGCATGTTTCCGGTTGGAAAGTGGATCTAGTTGGTACTTTATTAAGGTCATTTTCCGAATTTCTCATAATTAAATCTAAACGGTAGAAAAAACGACGAAAAAATGACGAGA
Source organism: Tetraneura akinire (assembly GCA_021307375.1). Lineage (NCBI taxonomy): Eukaryota > Metazoa > Arthropoda > Insecta > Hemiptera > Aphididae > Tetraneura > Tetraneura akinire. The sequence continues at coordinate 14,072,348 of JAIUCT010000010.1, forward strand.
AAACTTAATTTTACACGAAAACTGAAATTTCGACGAATTCAATTTCAATATTTCATGATAACTTAAGAAATTTTTAAGATAGAGACTAGAAAATTTTTTTGCGTTTTGGTAAAATTTTTGAACCGTTACGTTAGTTTTTCTACAAAATACCTATAGGACTTTTAATATTTTAAGGAATTCTCGTTTTTATGTATACAATGTTTGATAAAATTAGAAATTTTAGGCATTTACGTCTATAAATTTTACTGAAGTATAGTTACATATTACTTAACATCATATCAAAATATTAGAAAAATCCCAATGCTCAATTTTTTTTTATAGGTAATTAAAATTAAAATTTCAGTGAAATCAATATTTTAATTAATTTATATGGATTTTTCTTATTTTTATGTATAAAGATATTTTTTCAACTAGAAATAGAAAATTTAGAAAATTAGATGTAGTGGGTACTTTATTTAGGTCATTTTTAAAATTTTTGAAAATTGACACTATGCGGTAGAAAAAACGACGAAAAAACAGCATTTTAGAAGAAAACTGAAATTTCGACGAATAGTATTTCAATATTCGACGATGATATTGATGTAAGAAACTAAAAAAATTTATAGAAGGATCATTTTTATACTATATGTGTACCTATATGGTTCCTATATGTGTGATAAAATTTTGCGTTTTAAATATTTCATAAAAAATATCAAAATGTTAATCAATTCTTTCATTACTTGAGTGAACGTTACTCATAATCGTTTTCCGATGGCAATTGTTTATCATTGCATTCTGTTATAATTAAAATTAAACCTTATGATTTTCACACCTGTATCCCATGCAGCAGGAGTATCAGCTCGTATTTTTTATATTATATTTATAATAATTTTGTTATTCTTATTTAGTAAATTTATAATTTTTTTGAATTATTTTTAATTGATAATTAATAAGGGGAAAAAATTTTGAACCCCCCTAGAATTTTGTTCAAAATACGGCACTGGCTATAATGTCTGTTATTATTTAAAATTTACAATTTTTATTACATATTAATATTATTATTATTGTTTTATTGTTCTAAAAACAAATATAATATTAAAAGTTATAAAATATCGGCGCAAACCGCAAAACATTTACTGTTAACCATTGTTATATAGCAAATATATTATGGGGTGCTAATGATTAAATTTTGTATATTTGTATAATATCATCGGCACTCATTGACGTATTCTTCTTATTATTTGTATTATATGGACGCTAAAGAAATAGGAAATTACTTATATTTTATTTTTGACGTTAATCGCTTATTATATATTTATTTTTACATTATTTCAGTTGATTTTTATTACGCCATTTAGACAAATTATATTTTATTTAATTATTATTTAATTTAGTTACTATTATATAGTTTCAAGAGTTTATGCAATTAAAATTTACACACATTGATGGGCATGTCTTAGTGAGTTTCAACTTTTAATTAAGGGTTTGATTATTAATTAATATTAATTTAATTCTTAGATATACAATATTTTATTTTTAATGTCAACCTGAAGCTCATAATTATAAGTATAAATGATGATGTTCAGTTAGATATAAATAATATAATACGTTAAAAAACAACACTACTTTCACACCAGAAAACTAAAAATTGTGTATGACATTTTTTTATTCGCTATTAAAATGACAGGCAATGGAAGAACAAGTCAACAACGGGCTAACAAAAGCGATCGGTTTGTCAAATTTCAACACCAAACAAATACAAAGAATTTTGGACAATTGTAGAATCAAGCCCGATGCTGTTGAGAACGAAAATCATTTGTATCTACAAGAACCCGAATTTGTAAAGTTCTGCAACGACAATGGAATCAAAGTGATTGCATACGCATCTCTGGGTACGAGATTCGTTCGAAAATTGTTGAACATGTCGTGGACGTAATATGAAACACATTTTCTAAACATAAAAAATATGAAATTAATAATATTATTTAATTTACAGTAATAAAGAGTTACCGGAAATGTTGGAGAACAAAATTTTATTGAAAGTTGCAGAAAAACATCACAGGACCCCGGCTCAGGTATTGTTGCGGTTTATTATTCAGAAGAAAATTTCTGTTATACCTCAAAGTACGAATCCACAACATATTATGGAAAATATACAGGTATTATTAATATAAATATTTGTGGTAAAAAAATATGTACCTATTAAAAAGATTGATATGTTTGCCTTTTTTTTGTTCAAAGATCTTTGATTTTAAATTGGATTCGGAAGACATAAAATCTCTGAGGAGTCAAGACTCAGGAGAAGGAGGACGAATCGTTCGTTTTTTATTATTTCCTGAGTAAGATGAGTAAAATATAATATGTTAGTTTCAAAATTATGTTAGGTATATAATGAAAATTTTTAAAAATTATGTCATAATAATAATTGAAATAAATAATAAAATCAATTGTATATTATTCTATAATATCACGAAATTCGTAGTTATATGAACGGTTTAAATAAAAATAAGTATTATGTACATTAATAATGTGAGTTCTTAAATATTTTAAAAACTTCTAAAAAATTAATTATTTAATCAATAACTATATTTAATTTATTTAAAAATACTATAAATATTTTATTATAACCATAAAAATATTGATTATACTTATATAAAGACACAATTAAAATTTTGAACGTATATTTCTTATAAAAAAAAATTTATATTATACATTTTTTCATTAAATTATTAGATAAGTTTCAAATGTATATATAATTTGTAATTATTATTTTCTCTTTCAGAATTACACGTCATCCAGAATATCCGTTATTAATTCAAGATTGAAGAATATATTCTATATATTAAATAGTCAAACTAGTAGTAGTAGGTATATACCAATATATAATGTTTTTTTAGTGTTTACATTTATTTCATCAGGTAGAATAAATGAATTTTGATTATTTATACCTGTATTATTATCAAAAACTAAAAAAATAAATTACACATTATAGCTCCAGAACCATAATCTACAAATTCATTAAGATCATTAGATCTGTACACACGAAATGTATGCCCTGGATAAAGTCGACTAATACATTCAAGTTCGACGTGACCAGCATACTCGCCTTCTAAGCTCATCAAATGTTCATAATCATTATAATTATAAATAGGTAACCTATACGAAAGCTCACCTATAACAAAGCCTTTATACACATCCCAATTATTTATCACCAAGTTGACAACTCTCAATCGAATATCTCGATGTTTATCTTGCGTGCCAAATATTACATATGCCACGGAACGAAATAAACAATTTCCATCACCTACTATGGGAATTAATTGATATTCCATTTTAAATGAAAACGATATAATATATAATGAAAAATAATAAATAATAATAATAATATTTAATATTTAATGAAATTAAAGCTATATAATATATTATGTATAAAATAATTCAACTATTTAATTATTTTATTGTAACCCGGCAATGACGGGTAATTCAGCTAGTACTAATAATAATATATAATATAAAATCATAAAACATAAAAACGAAATCGAAAGATGATGACAACAACGACGACGATAACGGAACAGTCAAAATGCCACAGATGCCACAGTCAAAATGATAAAATAAAATAATGTTAGGTTAGTACTGTAGTAGTAGTAGACCATAGACGTAGGAGTAGGATTCAAATACTGCTGCGATTTCAGAAACTGTTGGGTCATTGTACCTTTTATTTATATTTTATGATTATTTATTTTTATTTATTTATATGTTCTTCGTTTTAAACAGTATAAAATTTGATAAAACAGTTGATACTTCGATACTCACCGATATCCCAACGATACATTGGTGACCAAATATCGATATCAAAAATCGCGATATATCGAATCAAAGTATCGATATTTTCGATATATCGATATATCGTTGACATCCCTACATACGGCAAACTTAAAAGTCTAATAACTATGTAAATAATTATTTTTTTTTTGACTTTTCTCTTTTGATGGCTCATTTGCTCACCGAGTACTTGCATTAGAAAAAAAAATTATGAAAATCGGTCCAGAGAACTTCAGATATAACTGTCATAAGAAATCGCCTCACGTTTTAATAATATATAAAGATTCTATATATTAAATAGTCAAACTAGTAGTAGTATGTATATACCAATTATACGTATAAATAAGCTATAATTAGCATACATTATATTATGTCTACTATAGGTAAATTTGTATAATAATAATTAAATTATAAACTTTATTATAATATTGTATAATATTTATTATAATGACCTACTTTTTTGGTTTCCTTAATATCATATAAATATTTTTATAAAATTCATATAAAATTATATAATACAGTTATTGAATTGTATTAAAATATATGCACTAAAAAAATTAATGACACAAATTAAACGTCAAAAGTTTACAATTCTGTATAGACTGTATCGATTTTAAATTCATATAAATTAATTGTAATTCAAATTTCAAAATACAAAATCTTATATAGTATATTTATTTTCGATTTGAAATAATACTAATAAAAAAATAATTAGAGACCATACAATTGTTTTTAAGAGTTTATTTAACTCGTGTTTATACTCAAAAAGCTTGGTACCCATTTTAATATTTATTGTTTAATACTTATATTGATAATTTATTTAAAAAAAAAAATACCTTATGACATTGACCTATAACTTTAACTTCGTCTGTCGGTGCTTTTAAGTTTTAACAGTGTTTCTTGTAAAATAAAAATAATTGTAAAAGTGAATAAAGTCCGATTAGCTTATGTTCGGGTTGGGCGATGATCGTAAGCTGTCGGAGGTCATTGTAATTTTTGTCGCGCTCGTTCGCTAGTGAGCTCGTTCTTGTTTCCGTAGTCTTTAGTCTTAAAGATGTTGACTGGACTACTGCTACTGTGACTGGAATGAATAAATTCGGTCGATCGTTCGCCTTTTATGCTATTTTTGAATATGACAAGCTTCTTTGATTGGTCATCCAATCACAGCTCGTCATTACGCGTTCTTTATGTTCGTGCATTCGCATAATATTATAAAGACAGATTTACTGGGCGATACGGCGGAAATATGCACTCCTATGGTAGAAACACAGACGCGCATGCACGAAAATAAAGAACGTGTAATGACGAGCTGTGACCAATCAAGAAATCTCGTCATATTCAAAAATATCATAAAAGGCGAACGATCGACCGAAATTATTCATTCCAATCACTGCAACAGTCCAGTCAACATCTACAACTCTACAAGACTGCGGACTCAATACTACGGAAATAAGAACGACCACGACGAAAACTCCAACGATCAGAGATTAGAGATGGGCCTCTAACATAACCTAATTGGTCTTTTTATTCACTTTTACTATTATTTTTATTTTGCAAGGAACACTGTTAAAACTTAAAAGCACCGTCAGACGAAGCTGAAGTTAGCGGTCATAGGGAATTTTATTTAAATAAATTATCCACAAGTATTCAACAATAAATGTAGTGTAATATGTATATAATATGATTCGATTAATCAGCGTATAATGTATACTTACATTTCTTCTAAAGGTGCATAAAAAATCAAATAATACCTACTTTTGCAAAGAATTAAAACACATCAAGAAATACAAACATAAACTATTTAAAATCAATAGACTTCCCAAAATAAAAATATTTAAGGTTAGAAATAATTGACCTTTATCTAAATAGAAACTCAAGCTTATTTATCTGGAGTTAAAATCTAGCAGTAAAAGCCAGAAAAGAATGTTTTAATTTGATAAAAAAGGTTCAAAATTAAATTACAATATTCATAAAAAGAAAAAAATCCGTTCAAAATCAATCAATAATTAAAAAAAAAAAAAAGTTTTGTTGAAAAATTCGACAAAGAGACATCTATCATAATTTTAAGCAAAAAAGACTATACAGAAAGAATTGCAAAATTGATTAGTATAGGACTATAAAATTATATTAGTTGAACTAATCAAAAATCCATTAAATAAAATGATTAAAAAATGCACCAAGACTACAAACAGTTCAAATTTAATAATCCAAGAAGAGAATAGATTAAAGTTAAAAATTTACAATATGGTTTACCAAAAAACCACAAACCAGGAGATAGCGTGTTATCCATAGTATCCAACATAAATGCCCCGACATATAACTTAGCAAAATATTTTGTAAAAAAAAAAACACGCTTCATTCAGAATTTAAAATAAAAAATATTATAATAAATTTAAAAAAAAAAACCGTGAATATTACTTTAAGGCGGTTTGTTTATTATTGTCTTCTAATTAATTTATATTTCATTGTACACATTTAAAAAAATATAAACAATAATTAAACTGTTAATTCTTACAATAATTAAAATTAGATAAAATGTAATAAAAAAATCTTGTTACAACAATTTCAAAGCGAATATAATTCAAGTAAACAATTTAACAGAGAATTTAATATCAAAATTCCATTTATAATATATACGACTATACGAGTAGGTTCACAATATGTCTATAAGGAACAATTATGTCAATAAAATTTCCTTTTGCCTTTTTTGGTTTTTTCTATTTTCAGCCTCATCAAATAATCCAATAATAATAGAATATATTAAAATATATTGAACTTGATCAAAATTGTAAAATGTAAACGATTGAAAAATTCCTAGGATGACATAGATTAATATTATATTTCAAATGTAGTATTAGTAATACTAAATATACACACACATGGATAACAAAGTATTGTCCAATTAATTTTTATTCAATTAGATATAAAATATAATTATTGAAATTTTAAAACAATGATAAATTATTTTATTCAAAAATTACAATAATTATAAAGAAAATTCTATAAACTTTCGATTAATCGACCTGGAAGGTGTCACTGTGTCAGGTCAATCGTGAGGTTATATATATATATATATAAAATAAATAATATATCTGTTTTAGATTCTGAGCGAAGCGAAAAATGTATTGGTTTTACAATGATGTGTGATTTTTTTTTTTTTTTATTCTGTAAACATTTTTACTATACTTGAAATGATGCTCCGATTTTCACGAATAGCATATGTTTCCGGTTGGAAAGTGGATCTCGTTGGTACTTTATTTAGGTCATTTTTCGAATTTCTCAGAATTGACTCAAAGCGATAGAAAAAACGACGAAAAAACGGCATTTTTCACAAACACTGAAATTTCGACGAATTCGATTTCAATATTTCACGATAACTCAGGCAATTTTGAAAATAGAGACTTGAAATTTTTGAAAATTCACATAGCGATTATATTTATGTGGTAAAATTTTGGAACCGTTACATTAATTTTTCTACAAAATATAGGACGTTGAATATTTCGTAAAATTCTCGTTTTTATGTATATAATGTTTGATAAAATTGGAAATTTATGATAATTAAGGTGTGAAAATTTTATTGAAGTGTATATACATATTTTTTAACACTATATCAAAATATTAGAAAAATCTCTATTCTCAATTTTTTTTTTTTTATAGCCGTTTTAATTTGAAATTTCAGTAAAATCAATATTTAAATTATTTATATCAATTTTTCTTATATTACAATATTTTACTATAATGTTAAATAAAATTGATAAATATTTTTTAAAAATATGTAAAATTTAATTATATAATAATTATATAGAGTGTTCATTTATATACTATATGTGTGATAAAATTTTGCGTTTTAAATATTTAATAAAAAAATGACAATATTTTTAAAAATACCTACATTATAATCTGACTGAACTTCGCTCAGAATCATTTTTTCGAATGCAATGGTTTATCATTGCATTCAAATTCTAATTAAAATTAAACGCTATGATTTGCACACCTGTATCCCACGCAGCAGGAGTATCAGCTCTTTTTAATCTTAAATTTAACAATTAGAGACTAACCTTAGTTTTAAGTAGGTATTAGTAATGTTTATAAAAATATAATTTTTGACAAGTGGCAATATATCACTAATAATACAGTTAACAAATATTGAGTTATTGTAGTAATTAAACTTCAATCTTCCACACCCAAAATATAAGAGCGTTATGAAACCGGCATAAAATTATTAATACTTCGCGAGTAGCTATCCACGACAGATATTGTCGTTAAAGTCGGGTAGTCGCCCAAACAGGGCTAATTATACCTATTATATTTTGTGATAATCGAATCATTATTTCTATCGACGCAATGTTTCTTACGTAAGGTTAGGAAACTAAGTATATAGGTACAATTTTTTCAAAATATATAAAATACCTAATTATTATCATACACTGATTTTATCAACAACACATGGGATTTCAATATTATTTTACATTCATAAATGTACTCGTACAACTCGTACAAATAAAAACTTTATCAATGATATGGCATCCAAGATTTCTACTATTTATGTAAAATTACAAAATATTCTTAAGTTTTTAATGCTTTAATGTTATATTTTTTATAGATTACAAGGAACTTTTTAAAACATAAATAAACTGAAATAAATTCTCTATTCTACAAAAAGAAACAAAAACATCATTATACATAAATAAAAGACAAATAAACTAACTGTTATCATAAAAACAATATCGATCCAAAAGACAAATAAAATACATTATATAATATATATTATAGTCATATAAATATTACTTTATCAGTAATATCTAACAACTTATACTAAGTGGAAACATTAGTCAAATTATTGATTTGTTTTATCTAACTATTAAGCCTTTAATTTTCTTAATTTTTATCTTATTCTATTTACTTTCTTTGGGTTTATCACGTGTTCCAAACACAATATTAAATATTATATAAATAAAGTTATATATTTTTAAAAAAAAAAAAATCTTACAAGTTTTTAGTTTATTAGTTATAATATAATAATAAAAAATAAAAATGGATTTACCTTATATAACTTCAACGTATAAATATAAACGTAAAGAATTTAGTAACTTTTAAGTAATACTAAATTTTAAAAAGAATATTAATCTGATATGATCATTAAATTAAATAATAATTATTTAAATAATAAATCACTATGATTTTGTCAGTTTCATTGAAAAGATGTATAATAAATATAGTGAAGAACTAAAAAAAGGAATAATATGACTGAGGATTACGACAAGATCAACTCCTAAGTTAGTGATTTCTATATGGCCAAATAAGCTTTATTATTATCATATTTTTTAACAAATTCGGCAATACTTATGTAGATAAAAATAACTTAAGGGTAAATTATTATATCCTGAAAAATGAAATAATGAATAAAGAAAGAGGAGTTAAAAGTATCTAAACTTAAATTCGGAGACTTACACTAATTATTTACGTGATAATATTGAAAATAAACGGAATACAGAGTACCTAATCAAATATTCTAGATTAAGCAAGGTTTGCTTTGTTATAATTTTATAAGATGAGTTCTTTTGGATATTTTATATACTAATAAATAAAAACCCACAAAAAATTTACTTTGTTATTTCAGTAAATACGTATTTCTACAACAACGTTGTCATGTTTAATACTAAACGTAGACTGATCTAGGGATCACTAACTACTAAGGATTAGTCTACGTTTAATACTGAAGATGACAATGTTATTGTTGTAGAAATACGTATTTACTGAAATAATAAAGTAAATTTTTTGTGGACTTGGATTTTTGTATTAGTATAAACAAGGTTTAGTATTCTACATTAATATTAATTATTATAATGATATTGCCTTGGTCTGTTTTTTAAAAAAAAAAACTATCGTTAATCACTGTGTATAGGTTGTGTATAACAATCAAACAATAATTCATAAATAATTACAATAAAATATCGATTAAACTAACAATTATACACTATACACCATTCGACTAATCTAAAATCAATATCATATAAAATGAAATTGTTTTAAAAAATAAATATATTTTGGTTTGACATATTTTCAGAACCTAATAATTATATACCTACCTATCATTTATATTTGATTTTATCTCGACAAAAAATTATTATATATTATGAAAATATTAGTGAAATATGAGTAATTTATTATTGAGAATACACCTATAAAAATATCATCCTTATTTTATTTATTTTTAGTATGCAAAAAAATAAAATAATAATAATATAAATCATTAATAGATAATAATAAAAATTATATACTATTAAAAATTACAATATAATATATAGTATATACACACAATACTCTTAAAAAGATAACAATTTAAAAATTTAAAAATTTCTTTCTGTAATCCGTTTTTGACATGTTTACGATAATAAAACACAGCTAATTGCACATATAATATATACTACGAGTCTACGAATCATAAAAATAATACGATTAATGCGTATACCTATTTTTTATATAATTTTTTTTTCTAATACAGTCGATCCTCATTATAATATATATTATTGGAAACTGTAAAATCTGAATGCTTTAATTTTTTGGAATACTATATATATAGTTATGAAATCACCGACAAATCTATTTCAAACGTCCAATGTTTATTGTCAGAAGACGTTTAGGGATGCCGTCAATATTGATTCTTATCGTTTACGATTTATTTATTAAAGCTCGACTTTTAATATATTATTATAATTCTGCGAATCAATTGGATTTCAGGCGGAACGTATACTTAATATTTCGTAAGTCATTCAGAAAACTTCTTTACTTTAATAATATTATCTTAGTTTTCATTTTGTATTTATTTTCCGCGCCTATTTCTACTTCCGGGCCATACGAATATGATACGCGTAAAGTGGTCTGAACCGATAATGATTGTCTATCGTAAACCGTCAGTCGCTTTTTGTGCACCACACTGTCGCAAAGAACACGAAGAAGACCAACAGAAAAAAAAATTAATACAATGAAATATCTGAAATTGCAATCGGGCGGCAACATGCCTATCGTAGGTTATGGTACGTGGCATATAAGTAAGCAGGTAAGTGACGGATAAAAGTATAATATCGTTAACATAATAATATTGTCATGTTGAAATTGTGCTGGAAATTAAATTTATAATATTATGTTATTATTGTTATAATATGAACGTTATTAATAAAGATTTTTTTTTCTTTTTCGTTAAATGGTGAAAATTTGATCCGACATCAGGTGAAACAAGACGACGATCCAGACGTAGACGTAAGTACAAAAACCATAACCGTGATGTATAAACGAGACAAATATTACAAATGCGTCTAAAATTACCCACCATTATATCAAGCAAATATCTTATTTTTTTTTTTTTTTTTTAATTAAAAAAATATACATATTATATGAGTATGATTAATTTTGTTCAAAGTGTTTTTGCAATAAAATGTCCAAAGATATAATCTTTCCATCATTTATTTCTTCTGTTATTAGAATTTATATAAATATTGATTTGGTATTTAGAAAACTTTTAGAATAAAGTATGACGGAAATTATTTTAACTTCATTAATCTATACGAAAACGTCCAAACGAAAAACGTGCAAACTTCTATATATTAAAAAAATATTAACTTTTTAAATAATTATATATATTTTATAACATGTTTAATTGTTTATGTATGATGTCGAATATAAAAACTTGTTTAGAATTTTCTATTTTTCTGTAATTTTAAAATTAACATAATGATTAAATTTCTATTCATTCGGTATGAATATAGAAAAAATTACATAAATAATAATTTTAATTAAAAAAATAAATTAATTAATGTAAATTTTAAAAGTATATTATAAATAATTATTAAAAAATAATTATACATTTTTTCGATCATATTTTACAAAGTAAAAATAAAAAGCACTCAAGTAGACAATTAAGGGATTTGGATATTTCGTGATTATTGTCTATTGTGCAACATTTCACACATATTTAATGTAAATATGAAATTTTTAATTTAATTTAAATATTTTATATCGATTTAATTAAATATATAAACGAATATTTCATGATACATATAGTACATGTACATACAAATTAAATACGAATTGATAAATCTTAATTGTAAATTAAAAATGTATTTATATTTGAGCCATTCAATAAGTAAATTTTGGGCAACATTGATGTAAAATAAAATTTCCTAATATGCTAATTAAAATATCATTCTATACATTTTGATCAAAATTTTAAACGATTTTATTCATAATGTTATACATTTAGATATTGATTTTATTTTAGGACGTAGACAACATTTTAGAAAAGGCTTTGAATGAGGCACTAGAGTGTGGATACAGGCATATTGATACGGCCACTGTCTACAGAAACGAACATGTTATTGGAAAAGTTTTGAAAGAATGGATATCGTCAGGAAAAGTGACCAGAGATGAATTGTTTATTGTGACTAAGGTATAATATAAACATAGAACGAAATATTTACAAGCGGTCATGATTATTATAAAAAAAAAAAAATAAATGCGTTGTGAATATGTGTTTACAGCTGCCAACTTATGCGCATCGGTCCGAACACGTCGAAAATGCTTTAAAAAAATCGCTAGAAGACTTGCAGTTAGATTACGTTGACCTTTACTTGGTGCACGTTCCGTTCGGTATGTTCCCGGAAAAAGATAAATTGAATGAAAGTGAATTACAATTCGATTATAATACGAACCACATAACGACTTGGGAGGTAAATCGGATGAATAGATTATACTCGTAAACTGTACACTTAATTCCATATTTATAGTTATAATTATTTGTTAAAAAATTTTAATAAATAAACATAAAGTACCTATAGTTAAAAATAACAAAAAGAAAGAAAAGAAACGTATAACACATTAAGTCTTATAAGAATAAACTTATAGATAAAAAATATTGAAGGAATAAATGTACTAAAATTAATATAAATTATATAAAAAATAAAATACTTGAAATTATTATGTATTATGAATTATATATCATATATTATTATCATTATAATTATTCATTTATGAGTTATTTGTGACATAGAAAAAGAAAATTGTTAAACCTTGAACGTATTAATATTACAAGATTTACATATTTTTATAAATATTTAGATGATGGAGAAGCAAGTGGAATGTGGCAGGACAAAAGCAATTGGAGTATCGAACTATAACATAGGCCAAATTCAGAGAATATTAGACAACTGTCAGATTAAACCGGAAAGTCTTCAGGTAGAACACCACATTTATCTTCAACAACCCGAACTTGTGAAATTTTGCAAGAACAATGGCATCTGCGTAATAGCACACTCTTGTTTGGGTTCGAAAAACAATCGTAAAACCATGAACATAAGTTGGAGGTAAAATTTGAATTATTATATGTAGCAATATTTTCAAAGTATAAGTAGGTTTTATTATTGTATAAAGTATACATTTTTTTAAAGTCCAATTATCATTAATCGTCTAAAACAATAATAAAATTGCTGACCATATTTTAAAATAAATTAAACTCCATCAAAATTTTCATATTACATAGCTATTGAAAATTCAAATGAATAATCTATTATTAAAATAAATAATAATATACTAGAGGCAGAAGTTCAGAAAATGTAATTATACTTAAGCTATCAAAAATTTCAAATTAGAGAAATTGTCTATAAATTATAATATATTATATTATTATTCCATGTTAAAAAAAACTAGGGATTAAACAATAATTTGTTTTTAAACATTATAATTTAAAGAAGGAAAATTTTACAGCTTTTACTTACAATTTATGATATATATTATATATCATAATAATTTTATTATGTTACCATTTTAAATAATTAGAATTTTAAAATTTGTATTCCAAAGTTTTCCATAAAACATATTTTATTTATGTGTAAAAGAAATATTTGTTATCCTATCAATGATAAAAATGTTTTATAATATTATACGTACATCGACTTCGAAACTGTGTGTTTATATTTTTAATGTTTATATATACATTGTAGTAATAAAAAATTACCGGAAATGATGGAGAACGACGTGGTGACGAGCATAGCAAAAAAACATGATAAAACGCCAAGCCAGATATTATTGCGATACATCATCCAAAATGAAACCACGGTTATACCAAGTAGTACAAACCCAGAACGGATGGCCTTAAACATTGATGTAATTTTCATTACCTATTACAATTGATGCGTACAGAATTATCTAATGATTGAACTAATTCTAAATATTTTGGTATAGCTTTTTGATTTCGATCTGGATGTAGAAGACATGGAAAGTTTAAAAGATCAAGACGCGGGAGAAGGAGGTCGCTTTGTGCGGTTTAACTTTTTACCTAAGTAAGTCCAAAAAAAAAAAAAAAAAAACAAATCAAAAAGTCTTAATTAAAAATTCAACTTTGATATTATGATAGGTATATAATAATTATTTCTCTTTTCAGTGTGCAAGAACATCCAGAATACCCGTTTCCTAAAGAATATTGAATCTTATTTCACCGGTATAACGTATAACTAATATTATTATTACTTTTAGTCTATAATCATTTATCTTATTGCCTCATTTACACTATTATTATTAAATTGTATTTACTAATGAAAAACACCAATATATTTCATTTGTAGACTGTGCAGTTTGCACTAACTTAACTATAATAATAATTTGTTCAAATGTGTATAAAAGTTTATTTTATTGGAAAATAAAATCTTTTAATATTCATATTTAAAGAAAATAATATTAGTTATATAATAATTTAATATATAAATGACAAATTCCTCTGTATATATAATATATAATAGAATTAGTAAAGTAAGTTATGAAATATTTAAATATACGTACAATACATAAAAAAAAAAAATACTCTATTTATTTTTATTTAACTATAACTTTGGACATTTACACAAATATTAGTAAGTGTTAATAACAAAAGTTTTATTATCTCGATATTATGCATTTAAAATCTCTCTTTTCTTGAACTTTTTATCTGTAATCTAACCTTACAATAATTTCAAAATAATAATAATAATATTCTAATATAGTTTTATATGTAGGTACTATATAAAGACTAAATGTACCTATTTATATATCTAAATACCTACATATGACTCAACTGTAATTTTAAACAAATATCTCCATTCTCAAAGAACACATAATATTATTAAATGTATTTATGTACTTAATTAAAAAATATATATATATATATATATATATATATATATATATATAAAATAGCCTATGTGCAGTAGAACAAAATAATTGAATATAGTAAAATGGTTTGAAGAGTGTAGAGTTATCTCTATCGAAATATATCTACATTTTATAATTTTATAATTCAATAATGTTTTAAAATAATTCAAAACAGAATTCGGAAAAACTACTGGAGACCATATGTATGGTACGAGGTAAACGGTAACTCTGTAAGATCTATTGTTCAAAATGAAAAACGTGGACCCTTTGTACGGTCGGATAAAAATGTAAATTACAGAACGTGGACAGTTTATACGGTCTTAAAGTTTTATTATAAATAATATCTACATAGGTAAAAATGTTTTATACAAATAGTTTGGAAATACATAGGTATACTCAAGTTAAATATAAAAATTGAACGATAAAATTAACTTTTAACTTATGACAATTGACAGCGTTTATCTTAAAAATCAAATTCAAAAAGGCCATAACTGTGAAGATATCATCAACTATGGGTTTACTAAATTAATAACAAAATTTTTAAAAGATGGATTTCAATACAAAATACTGCGAACAAATTTTAAAGATATACAGGTACGTTGGAAATGTTCAAATAAGACGTGCAATGTAAATGAAATTTAAATTTTAAATTAGATTATTTTTCTTTATATTATGCATTTCTAACGTTTATCATTCTAATTTATTATATAGTAATAATAGTATTTGTAATATATTATAGTCAAAACTCAAAACCATATAATTTGGAATTGTCAATTTTGTAGAAATTGTCATTATCACAGTTGTACCTATGTAAAGGAATATTAAGATCAAACCAAATTTTAACCTTTTACAATCCTAGTCTTCCAATTGCATTATCATGCGATGATTTAAATATGAGAATAGGTGGTGTATTAGCCCATACATTTTCAAACAAAATCGAAAATCTGTTTTGTATGCGTCTCTTTCTCTATCTGCTTCTGAAAGAAATAACTCATCAATACATAAAAAAAAACAATTACTATCATTTGAGCGGTTACTAATATTTACCAATATTTACATGGTAGACATTTAATTATTAAGTCAGATCATAAACCATTATTAACTTTATTCGGTCATGAAAAGACTATTCCAAAGATGGCGTCAGGCAGTATACAAAGATGAGCCTTTCTCTTGTCAGGTTTAAACTAAAAAATTGAACACATAATGATAATATATCGTATTAAAAATGATTTTCTAAATATTGTATTGCCACGACAAATGTTCAAAACAAAAATATAATATATAATAATAATATATTATAGGTACTTACATTAATAATAATATTAAAATACTGAATAGTCGAAGGTTAATTGCTGAGGATATTATATAGGAATAAGATCGATGTATTTCTGGCTCTATGCGTACTCGTTATTATTTTTGTACCATAACAAATTTTTTTTACTTGATATTTTTATACAAAATTTAACTCTAAAGTTAGTGATTTCTGTAGGGCCACATTAAGTTTTATTATTATAGTTCTTAACAAAATTGTCAATGCCTATATAAATAGAAATAACTTATAGGTTAATAGTATATTATATTATATCCCGAAAAATGAAATAATAGATAAAGAATGATGATAGAAATATCTTAATTTAAATTCGGACACTTATGCTGATTATTTAAGTGATAATATTGAAAATAACATAAATGCGAAATACAGAAAAATCAAAAATTCTAAGTCGAACAAGTTTTAGTATTCTATATTATTATTATAATGATATAGCCTTCGTCTGTTTTTGAAAAAAACTATCGTTAATCGCTTTGTCTACACTGAGTATAACTATACGTATCAATCGATAACTCATAAATAATTACAATAGAGTATCGATTAGGTCGACGATTATAAACTATATACCGTTCGACTAATCTAAAATCAATATCATATGAACTAAAATTGTTTTAAAAAATAAATATATTTTGGTTCCACATATTATATTCAGTACCTAATATTTATTAACATATTACTTATATATTATATTTGATTTTATCTAGACAAAACATTTTAAATTATTTTATATTATGAAGATATTAGTGAAATATGAGTAATTTATTATTGAGAATACATCTATAAATATGTCATCCTATTATTTATTTATTTATTATTTATTATTATTATTTATCTATTATTATTTATTTATTTTTAATATGCAAAGAAATAAAACAATAATCTAAATAATTAATAGATATTATTAAAAAGTATACACTATTATTACTATTACAAAATTGCAATATAATATTATGTGTTCGCAGTTCGCCGTTGGTAAATGATTGGAATACCAAGTAAAAATGACGGTAACTTTATTGAGGTAACACGAAGATAAGGTATAAAAAAAACAAATTAGCGTGTTAAACGACAGAAAATTTAATATTTCTATAAAACGAAACCAAACGTAATGTGGACGAACGAAAAAATAATGTGTAATTGTGCATTTGTGCTGCAATATAGTAACAAACGGATGAGAAAATGACGTGTGTTCACAATGAACGACACAGATTAGGCGTTGGTCGGTTATATAATAATTTAATTAAGAAGATAGATTCGATATAAAATACACGCTATACACGGAGACGAAGAAATACACTGGAAAAGAAATAAGGAAAAGTCGTCGCCAACGAGCTCATTAGCATAATAATAATAATAATAATAATAATAATAATAATAATAATAATTTTATTATTTGAATCGGAGAGTATTGGCGTGAACATTATACGTATTATAATTATTTATATACACACAAATCGAACGATATTATGATAAAACACAAATTACATTTAAAACAGATAACGATATCAAATATAAACTTTTGCATAGGTATTTAAAAATGTTCTTCTGTAACACTGTTTTCGTCATGTTTACAAAAAAACACTCACGAACAATAATTTTTAAATAATTTTTGATTTGTTTGTCATTATAATATTATATATTTATCATATTCGAAGAATGATAATTTAGAGTTTAAATTTATACCACAAAATGTTATGCACTAAAAAATTCGTATTTATGCACCAGTGAACAGAAAAAAAGCTTCATAAAAATATTCGATAAAAAAAAACACAGTTAATTGCATATGCATATATAATATTATAATATTTACTACGAATCATTAAAATTATATGATTAATGTGTATATAATACCTATTTTCTATATAATTTTTTTTTTTTTTTTTAATCAGTTGATCCTTATAATAATAATAAATTATTTTAATTAATAATAATTAAATAATAATAATAATAATTATTATTATTATTATATTAATAATATATTGTCGGAAACTGTAAAATCGAAATTCTTTAATTTTTTGGAACACTATACTCGTATTATAATAATGATCTATTTCAAATGGCTAACGTTTATCAGAGCACGTTTACGGATTCTGTCAATATTGATTCTTATCGTTTACGATTTCTTTCTTAAATCTTGCAGCTTTTAATATATTATTATAATTCTTTAATACGATATTAGGTTCATTATACCTAATATTATGTAAGTCATTCGAAAAACTTCTTTACGTTAATAATATTTTAGTTTTCATTTTGTATTTTTATTTTGTATATATTTTCCACGTTATAATAATTGCCATGCCTACTCCTACCTCCGAGGCCACACGAATATGTTACGCATAAAGTGGTCTGTATTGATAATCGTCGTCGTAAACCGTCAGTCGCTGTTTGTCCGCCACACGCTCCCATACAAGAGACAACGACGAAGACCAACAAAAAGAATATTAATAAAATGAAATATCTGACATTGCAATCGGGCGGCAACATGCCTATCGTAGGGTACGGTACGTGGCAGGTAAGTGACGGATAACCGTATAATAATATTGTAGTTAACATAATGATATTTTCATGTTGGAATTGTGCTGGAAATTAAATTTATAAAATTACGTTATTATTGTTATAATATGACCGTTATTAATAAAGATTTTTTTTCCTATCGCCCTTTGAACGGTGAAAATTCGATCCGCGACGCCCGACGTCAGGTGAATCACGACGACGAACAAGACGTAGACGTAGGTACAAAAACCACAACCGCGGTATATAAACGAGACAAATATAATAACAAACGAGTCTCTAATTGGCACACACATAAATCGAGCAAATATCTTTATTGTCACTTTCATTATTTCATTATAATAATGCACATTTATAGTGTAAATATTTGTAAATTATACGCAAACGTGTCCGATTAAAGATTAAATCTGTAGTGATATTATCTCTGATAGTCTATATACATTATAAAAACATATTTTTACATTTTTTTACATTTTTTACAACATAATTTATTTTACTTTGTAGATCAAGTATATTTTCTTATGCGATTTACATGCCCATCGATTTACAGTTAAAAAGTAAAATCATTATATATTGATTAACAAATAATTCTGTAAATAAATATATATATTTTTGTGTATTATAAATGTTTAACTAAGTGACATCTTTATAATATATTCTATATGAACAACAATATTTTTAATAATCGTTTACAATAATATTAATCTTCTTTTCAATTTTAGAAATATTCCATTTATTATATACCTACTTATTATATTAGTTAGTTACTTAGTTATCTTCACAAATTGAATTTACAATAAATTAATAAAATATAAATTATTTCATACATTTGTCTACAATGAAAACCAACATAAGAAATATAAAACGTAATGTTTTCCGCTAATAATTATTATATTGATATGTATTTATTAGTATTTTTTTATTTTTTTATATTTATTAGTTTCGTGAAAATGGTAAATATTATTTTAGTCATTTTTTATTTTTATTATTATTATTAGGGTTTTAAAATTTCATGAAATTTATTTTCGTGAAATATTTCATTTGTGTGAAATATAATTTTTTCTTTATTTCATTTTGATATAAATCATATTCAGAATACATATACGTATATTCAAATTTAATATAAATAAAAACTTTTTTTAATAATTAACAGTATGTTAATTATAACTTATTATAATTTATAAATAAAACAATTAATAAATTTTTTAATAACATTGAAACTCAATTGTATTTTTCTATCATAAATTATATTATTTGAGGATAACAGTATAATCGAATAAAAATAAAAATAAACTCATTGGCAATTTTTAATTTTAAGATTTTACACAAATACTTATTACTCTTATTAGTTATTACTTAATAAAATACCATATACAAAATAATCATTAAATAATTGATAAGCAATGGCCAATGATTATTAAATTATTTTCGTTTTCTATAGAGCACGAATTAAGTTAGGTATTAATAGCGAGAATCGCCACAACATAGTTTAATACATCATAGATTATATTTTATGTATCTATATTATTTAATCAATATAAATAATAATTTACCCGGAATTTGACAAACACTATCTAAATACATTGACTGGGACAATATTTTGAATTGGGAGATTTCTTTCATGGGTAAAGAAATAATAATATTCACTACGTATGAAATACTATTATACAAATTAATTATAAATAGAATGAAAATATTGAATTTTCGGACGGTAACGACTTTAATACTTTCGAACTCTTATTAATGAATAAATTTTGTCGACATTCACACTTAACGTGTTTAACGTAAAATAATAATATTTTTCAATATTTCATTGAAATATTTCCAAAGTCATGAAACTTTCAATTTTGAAATATTTCATGTGAAATATTTCAAATTTAAAACCCTAATTATTATTATTAATTAAGCCGTGGCACCTAAGGCCATATTGGTAATTAGAGATTATAATATATAGGTACACATTTATATTTTACAATTTTACAATTAGTTGTATCATAATAATTATAAATTTTGAATAAATTCTCTATAGAAATGGAATTTGGCCTCAGAGCTTCTGCAGTTCTGCAAGGTTGTTTGATATATTGAATAGTTTATATATCCCTTGCTTTATTTATTATTATTATTATTATTATTATTATTATTATTATTATTATTATTATT
>JAIUCT010000010.1:14102679-14173958 GCA_021307375.1 Tetraneura akinire
TAATAATAATAATAATAATAATAATAATAATAATAATAATAATAATATATATGGAATAGTCGAATATAGGTAATAGGTATATATTTCCTAGACTATTATAATGGACGTCGGTGTATTTCTGACCATCTGAATAGCGTGTACTATCATTATTATTTTTGTTTTTTGTGCCAAACAATTTTTTTTTGCTTAATATTTTTTATATCGATCGATTTTTATTGAACATATTATATTATATTATAACAGAAGTCAGAAATGCAATTTCGTCGCATTTGGTATTTCATTATGTTAGAAGTTATATATATATATTTATTATTGGGTGCATATTGCGATAAATCTACTTTTATCGTGAGTTTGATAATCAATATTGACTAATTTGTCATGTATAACTCTACTATAATTATATACTATTTCAGTAAGTTTACCATTATAAAATACTAATATCAAACTTTATAATATAATAACGTGCATAATATAATATATATGTTTAATATTATGGTCACCAGTTAGGTTAGGTTAGGTTAGGATAATAAATTTGAAAATACGCGCAGTGATTATTTAAGAACGAATTTTGAAAAATTCAAAATTTTTGCTTAAAATTACGGCCCCCGATCGAATAATAATATTATGCTATACGATGCATATGATTTCGGACACGTCGTCGCAATAAGATAACGACCGTGTATTTAAAATGATTGATTTGGACAATAAATTCGTACAGATGCAATAAAAACGTCTATATGTTATTAATTAATATAATATAAAACAATGCCGTAACACCGATAAATATATTATTAATAATTACCTGCGCCATATTTCAAATATCGGCCATAATAATATAATAAATATTCTATACATAATGGACTACCTACTATACGCGCGTATTTCAACCAACACGCGTATGAAGTCGTTATTTTCTCGGGTAAATATTAATTAAAACTTTGGCTTCGTGCACGTTATTCCAAGAAGTTAAACGTTTAACAGAGAAAACATAACAGTAATAATTATAATATATTGCGTACACCCATAAACTGCTCAATATATATTATATTGTTTAAAAAACTGTTTTTTTTTTATCTTGAAACGATTCCAAAAAAAAATTTACTAGTTTTAAATATTATTACAGTATTATTGTAAATTATATATATATATATATAATATACGTAGACGTATTTTGTGACGAGTGCAGTATAGAGTGTAGTACTTACGTATACTGTGAAGATCTACAAGATGCGTATAATATATAGGTACGAGTTATATCTAAATATCATATACCTGGTTTAAAACAGAGTTCACGGTCAAGTACATAACAACTTTATATAATCGATGAATTAAAAATATCCAGTCCTCTTGGTTTTGACCTTGACGTTAGTATATAAACAAACATTCTAATAAAATATACAAAATTCACTTTCTCTTTCATCTCATTCACAATAACATAATATTCGTCCAATTCGTTCATATCAGAATACCGTTTAAGTTTATGATGGTTTATCCGCTTATAGATGAACATTTTGTGATCAGATTGTAATGGATTTCTTTAAGACGAAAAAATAAATAAAAAGTTTTAAAATATTTCAACATGGACGTAGACGAAACCGTATTCATAGGATCATTTTTTTTTTTTTTTTTACCTATATTGTTATTGACTAATCAATTTGTTAAAACAAACAAATTGTAAAACACCACATTTTGAATTATTCCTGGAAATAATCTAGATTTATGTACCCATAATATTGTACACAGTAAAGAATGTTTATGACCTATATGATATATAGGTATACCTCTGGTAGTAATACAATACCTAAATAAACAGAATAATAAAAAATAAATCACAAAAATCTAATATACGAGTATTTATTAATTCATTATTAATTATAATAACAAATCCAATGAGATAGAATAGAATCATCACATATATGCTATTTCTTTATAATTAATAGCTATAAATTATAAAATGTATTTAAATTTATCAATACATTTTTTTTGTTTATATATTTTTTTTTTACTTTTTGCAATTAAATAAATAAAAAATGAATATTTTATTTTATTATATTTAGTACATTTTTAGTAAATTTCGAACACTACCTAGTTATAGTGCCTACAATACTTTTTACGTGCAATTGGACTAATATTATTGCTAAGTAAAAAAAAAAAAAAATAATAATCAATATATTTACTACTTGATCGGCATATAAAAAGGAATAGGAGTATTATTAATACCATATTACAATAATTAAATTTGAAAAAAAATTAACTCAAACAGTGTTATAATAATATAACTCTGAAATGATATCAAACTATATTATTGATTATATAATCAATATATGAGTAAATGAGTGACTTATATACATATAATATTATATTATACACTCGTAGGTGTATTTTGAGAGAATAATAATGGAATGAAATTAAAGCGAATTTCATTAATTAATTAATAGAGACGAGTAGACGACACGTCCTCTAAAATCGAAATAATATACGTATATAATCTAGTCGTATAATATTGAGTAAGTATGGCGAGAATATACACGTCATATTGTTTATTGATCCATAAAAATACATAAAAGCGACGTTAAAATATAACCGTATTATTAATTAAAGTCTACTCGAACTAATCTCACGAATTCGGCTATAATAATATATTATGTTATGCTTCTGCTTCATAATAATAATAATAATAATAATAATAATATTAACACTTAGAGAAATTTACACCGTTCCAAATGTATTTACAAAATATACTTGTAACTATATTATTTTCCAATTATATTGAAAAAATAACATTAATTGTAAACTATAATATAATTAAACGTTATTTATACATTATATACATCGTCAAAACATATTTATATAATTTTGCACATTATGACAAACAAAACGTTATATGCACAAAATATAATTTATTATATTATAATATTATACACGTAGGTAAATCGAAATAATTTATAAAATAGACCATGTGTCAATCAAAAAGTTTAAATAAGACGAATGTCATTATACGTATTATTTACACTATGTGGTATGGTATATTAATACGTAAATATATATTTATAAATAAATATCTACTTAATATTCAAAATCGGTTTGAATGAAAATTTGCATGTTTCACTAAAGTATATTTTCATCGAAATGCCCAAGAGGAATTAATTATATCGATTTTAAATTAACTGACTTCACATTTTATTATGATTTTATAATAAAGTATATTATTATCATTTTACTACCAAATATTTTTTTAAAAAAAAATTAATAAAAAAATGTACAAAAAAAGAATTTGCTAATTCATTGAAATATTAAAACATTTTTAAACTTTAATATCAAAGAAAACTTTGTTAAGTACGATAATATTATACGTAGGTATATGCGGTATATAGGTAGGTACCTGTAAACATTTTTATAAAATAACAATATTAACATATGATGTTTCATATTAATTTATTATACTAATGGCACATGTTTAGAGTATTTGTATAATTTGTGTAAAATAATTTCTAATAGAGTTTATTGTTTTAGTTTATTAGGTATAACAGCTAATTTAAAAAAATATATACCTAGTCCAACAAAACATATAAAACTATATTACTACCAATAGGTACATATTATTATAATTACATAATTTGTATATTTTATTAAAATCTGTAACGTCGATAATAGCAGAATATTATGTAAATATAACCAATTAAAGTAGGTAATGTATTATTGATTAAAACTAAAATAAACTACGATTAAAATATTCGCGTTTAAGGTAAAATTCGGTTTCACGAAAAATAGAAAATATAAACTATAATTTCAATGTTTAAAATATTATAAACTATATACACACCGCAAAAACCAACATTTCACGTTTATTATTCGAGATTTACAGAAAAGAAGTAAGTAGGATTTTCAGGGTCTAGGACATTTCGGCGCGGCCATTTCGGCACTGCCGTTTCGGCACGAAGACGTTTCGGCACTGGCCATTTTGGCACGGGGAAATTTCGGCGCCGGTGTTAATAATAAAAAATACATATAATTTATAATAAAAACAATTTTATTTTATTCAATTTTATTCTATTTAATTATAAAAATAAATATAAAAAAAATTATAAAAATTAAATTATAAAAATATTACTTAGATTAATATTAATTCAAAAAATTAAAAAATTAATAGTTAATAGATTATTTTAAAGATATTATTTTAAAGTAATATTATGGGCTATTCCCTTTAAGTAATCTATAAAATTTTTATTTGTGTAATCGGTGACAATTTTATGTAATCGAAGATTCAGATCAGTGTATTTTTTTAATTTTCTGGGGGGACTCTCTCCAGCAGTTAATTGAGCTAAAAAAACATCGTTGCCTGTTTGAACTCTTTTTAAGCAATTTATAAAAGTCCAAATTGTTACACACTCCCATTTAAAAAAAATATCCAAAATATTTAACGACAGCGCCGAAATTTCCCCTTGCCGAAATGGCCAGTGCCGAAACGTCTTCGCGCCGAAACGGCCGCTCCGAAACGGCAGTGCCGAAATGGCCGCGCCGAAATGTCCGATTCCGAAATCCAGCTATAAATTATTATAATATTATAATGTAGTTTGTATAAAATAAATTCATATTTTTCATAGTGTATTTGATTATTAAAATAAGATTAATTTAAATATTATTAATTTGAAGTTTAATAATTACAAATAAAATTTCGGTTAGAATCGCACATTTAGGGAATAAAATAAAATATATATTTTCCCCGAATTTATGTAAACATATACTCGTACCTACAACTATATTATTATAATATTCCAAAATAACAATTATTATGTAGTTTAATAATGGTTCTCCAACCATGATTGGGATAATTAAAATTTCACATGTAATATTTAGCAAACAAACTAAACCCATTATAATATTATAGGTATTACAATAATTATGGTTATGGTCATGACGTTTCAATTTTAAGCTGTTTGAATGTTTCATGATGACTTCTAGTGTAATATTATTATAACAGTAAAATATAGTAAATAGTAATGCAACATTTTAACATGTATAAGAGTTATAATTATTATATTTTATTTAAAAACTTTTCCAGGTATTATAATGAAATATTTGAAGTTAAAATCGTAAAATATATTTACTGTTAACTCGAATATTATATTATTACAATATAATTTGAGAAGCTACACGACACATAAAAAACGTCGCGATCGCTATACAAAATATTATATATTAAAATAAATCTAGTATGGGTGTGTGTAAAAATAAAAATAAAATTTCATCATAAATATTGAAAACTACAAATATAATAAATTTTTTTCGCTCGCGGATATTTTTTAATTATTAAAATACTATACCTATAATAGTGATTATAGGTATACAGTACACTATATTATATACCGTGCTGCAGAAATACATAATATTATATAATTGATAATTATAATATAAGTTAGATCCGAATGAATATTTCTCGATATTTGATTTATCACAACACTATAGTGGATTTCGGTGAAATCCGTATGAACTACCTATGTAATTTATTATAATATTAGTTATATAACGTAAAAAAAAGGTGTATAGAAAACGTGATAATTTCAATATAAAGCGCCATCTATTTCATATACGGATTGTAAGTCGAAACGACGTTTTTCGTCGACCACCGAAGACGGTCCCCACCGCTGATAATAATTGAATATAATTAAAAAATCGAACGTAATAATGTTATCATCATTAATTAAAACATAATATATATACCTATATATAATTGATACATACGCGATAACGAGTGTTTTTACTTTTTATCAATAAATCATGACGTGTATATACGCATGTACATACTAACACGACGTGTTGTCGTTATTATTATTCTTGTGATGATGTTGTCGACTACTCAGCGTCACCTAGTTGCATTAATACCATGATTTAATTAGGACATTTAGTGATGCGAATAAACTGTAGTAAGATGGACGATATTAACGGTTGAAATAATTTCAATAGACTGCCAACAAACACGAGTAATATCGTTTGTGAAAATATTGATTTTATTTTATTTTTATTTTTTTACTCTGGTATACGATTACCAACGAAATTATGTTGTTCGGTGGTAGAGGTTTGAACGCATTCCGGCTGATCACCGGCTGTAAAAGAAGACCGCCGGTAGTCGGTGAGTATATAAAAATTAAAAATATATTGTTGGAACGAAATCCGCGGTTTACTACAACGATAACTCGAGAAAAAGTATTAATTGTTACCTACCTATTTTACGACGAAAACTCCATTTTATACACACCACGCCTAATACAATCATTTTTAATGTTATACTATCGAAAATTAAACTATTCTGACAAATGTATGAATAATAATATATAACGCTTTAAATTGTGTCGAATTATTGTATAAAATACGATTTTTTTAAATTAATTATTAATTTTAATTACGATTGTTGCATGACCTCGAAAACAGTGTATTTTATTGAATATTTTATACGAAAAATAATGAGATAGGTTTTTTTTTTTTTTTTTAGAAATATTAAATAAATTATTTTGTATCGTATCGTTATAAAAACATATTATTTTTTTTTTTCAAATATTTCGTGTTCGATCGTATCTCTTCGTATGAAAATATGCAACCTATATAATAACCGTTATAGGTACTCAAAAGTCAATTGGCAACCATAATATTATAAAATAGATGATTCGATAATAAATTATTATATAGATAAATTAATTATCATAATATCGTGTTCATTCAAACTGCACGCGTCAAAATCATATACAATATATAATTATTAGAATACCGAATAACGTGATAATAAAATAATATTATTCGTAGACTATTTAGTATTTACTATATTATATAATAATAATATTATTGTGTTAATACGTATTAATATGAAGTTCTAGTTATGAAAATTCACGTGCTGGATAGATATAAAATTAGTTATGATAATATATTTTACCTATATTCGTATTAGGAATATCAGAATATACGATAGCAATATTGAATCATAATTATTATATTAGTGTCCATACAAAATCGTAAACAAAATTATGAAGTACCTACGAAAAAAAAAATTGTGATAAAATTAAATATTGAAGTATTAAGATTTGAATAAACGAAAAAAAAGAAATATTTTATCATAATGTTATGCTAGAATAATAGTCGAATTTATATATTTTATTCGTGTTATTATAATATTGTTATACTATTCCATTAAATCGACTTCAAAATTCCAAGGCCGGCGAGTTATTCACAATCGATCACCACGAACTGTCACGGACAGAAAAAACATAATACGAATAACCATCACGGTCTTATACATTATATTTTCATAATAATAATTATGAATTTATAAGACACGGCACACGGGTACGAAAAATCAATTGGAATAATAAAATAATAATTTATTTAAACTATATAGATATATTTTGGGACGTTCGATGGCCATATTATACATTTATACCTCATACCTATATATAACCTATATTATGTTTTAAAAAATATATATATATTATGTTTCTAATATTATCGATAGAATACACATTAATTATTTTAGTAGATATCTAATACGTCCACGCCATCTTAAAATTTAAATCCATTGCGCCTTTGGCCTTTCCCGTGAACTAAAAAATATCTTCTTTTTTTTTTGATCAAAAATTTTAAAGTAATATTACTGAAATATTGTTAGCATTATAATATTTAATCATCATATTAAGATAAATAATTTTAATCCTCTAAATTTCGACTTATATTATTTTAGATTTTAAGCGAATCGAACAAATATATATAAGTATATTGGTTTAACAATGAAGTGTGTCTTTTTTTATGTATGAGACCCGAAATAATGCTCCGATTTTCATGAATACGATATGTTATTGGTTGGAAAGTGGATGTAGTTGGTATATATTATTTAGGTCATATTTCGAATTTATCAAAATTAAACCTATGCGATAGGAAAAACTACCCAAAAAATGATAAAAATTCGGCATTTTTCACGATAACACGGGCATTATTAAATTTGGAGACTTGAATATTTTTTTTGGATATTCACATAATATATACGAGTACGTGATAAAATTTTGGAATGGTTACGTTAATTATTTGGGAAAATATAAAACTTTAAATATTTACTAAAATTCTCATTTTTATCTACATAATTTTTGATGAAATTGGCAATTTTGAGTTTCTAGGTCTGAAAATTTTACTGAAGTATACTCTCAAATTAACTAAATATAACTTAAATATTAGAAAAATCACAAGTCACAATTATATTTTATAAATACAAGAATCCATATAATTTCTCAATGTTTTTTAAAATAATGATTAATAAAAAAGATAAAAGAATATGAAAATTTTATTGAAGCATACATACATATGAGTATACATATTATTATATTGTTACGTATACGATCAATTCTACCGCGATCAATTGTCGGTATACGGTATACACTTTACCGTACCTATATATAAATTATTAATAAGGTATAGTCGATATATATACATATAATATATATATATATATATATATATATATATATTCTATAAATAATTATTATGTGTTGTGTAATAATATTGATTTTGTCGTACACGACACGCGTGTGTTTTAGAAACGAATATACGATGGATATCGGACGTCGGTTTCGTCGGTCTGGGAAATATGGGAGTGCCGATGGCGAAAAACCTATTGAAAAACGTAAATATCACGCGTATATAATTTTGTAAAAAATATTTTTCAGTATTATAAAAATACTGTTATTTATTAGAAATATTTATATTCTACATATTATAAGGTATATACGGGTTGTTTTAAAAAAGGCGAGACTTCGTATCGTTCGTGTTTGTTATTAGTTTATTACGATGATTTCGACTCAAAATATTCTTCATCTAGTAAAATTCTAGTCTATACATGATAATATATAATATGCCTGTTATACGCCTGAAATAATAATTATAATATTATGTAATACGACGTTTAATTTTATTCGAGAATTATTCGTGTCGGAATCTAACCTAACCTCTGGGGAGTTTTATTATATCGCAGGCCGTGTTTAAGTATTTTAACCCTTTCCCTTCTCCGTTAACCGAGTGTTTTCATATATAGGTACTGATCCGACCAAATAAATATATGGACGCTAAAGTAAACACTTAACGCGAGTTTGTTAAACTTTCAGACTGTCATCGTCGTCGTCGTGACGATCCCGTTCCCGTATAAATATAATATACCATAGTATACATTACAAAATTTAGGTACAAACTATTCGTTTCGATTCGTCGTTCCATGATTTAAATATTATGCTTGTAGAATTCAGAAAAACGAGTCATGATACGACTGTATAATGCGTTCGTATCGGTTAGGTAACATATATTATTTTAAATTAACAAAACGAGCAACAAAGCAACGAGAAGGAATAAAGAACTTCGTATAAAATAATAATAATATGTTTTTTGTCAAAATTATATTCAAATCTATACGACTATTATAGCGTTTCAAAATTAAAATAAACAAATCGAATCGTGAAATATATCTCTCTGGTCAACACGATAAATACAATATGTTATAACGATCGTATAATATAAATAAATTTATTACGATATAGGTAAAGGTAATATTATTATAGTTATACCTTATACCTATAATATACTATAATAAACATCACGCACATGCACGCTGCTGTCGTATATCGATAAAAATATTGATAATATTATTGGGGGGGGGAAATAGGTACAGTTTATTATCATTATAATTTGATAAATTATTCATTTTACTGAATTTAGACAGACCAATGCATAATATTATTATTTAAATTTATTTTTTACCTATCTATCTATAAAAGTTCAAGATATTATAAAAATATGAAATTTTCAATTATGAATATAAGTAGATCGTAAATGTGTAATAATGTATAGTAAATTATATTAAAAATGGTGAATGTATTACTGATGATGTATTATATTCGTTAAAATTAAATTATAATTTACCCCCATTGATGAGAACCTAACTTATACATTACACGTGTAATAGTACAATATTTAATTTCCAATTAATAAATAATATGTAAATCGAGAATGATCATTAAGTATAGGTATATACCTTACAGTAATTATTATTCGTATAAAATGATTAAATTAAAAAAATAACAAGTACCTATATAATATCCTTGATGTTATAAAAACGACGTTCAGTATATATCTGATTAAAATTGTTTTTATTTAGGAGTAATTAACAGTAAAATAATAATAAAAGAAAGGTCAAATACCTATATTATATTCATTTACTTAAAATATTTGTGTATATATTTAATTTGGCCAGTAACCGCAAACCGCAAATAATATTATCGTTGGTATTTTATATTGTCTTAAAAACGATGAAACCTTCAAATATTTTATCAATAGGTAACCACAAAATTATATTTTATGCTATATTATAAAGAAATATTTCACATTTCAATAATATTAAATGACATTGCAGGTAGGCACCTATTACCTATAATATTATAATATAATATACTGTATATTATAAACGCATATTAATTCCAAATCTAAATTTAATAATCGTGTAATAATATTACATTATACCATATAAATGTACATAATCAATTAAATATTTTAATAATATCATTAATATTCACTATATTATATTAAATTATATTATAGGAACGAGAATTTACAATAATTCGCGAATACTATATAATTTTATTAAAAATGAATATATTCCATATATTATGCTGTTCGAAATCCTCAAATTTGTTCCTAAATGTAACCGGCGGAAATCGTACAATACGTAATAATATAAATAATTAATCATATTGTAATAAATAAATAATAACTCGTTAAATTATATAAATAAATTATAATAACTATAAATAAGTTTTATAAATGCGAATATACGACATTTTTTTTCGATATATTATATTTTTTTACGTTTATATTCGTTAATATTTTTAATACCGAACTCTGTGAACTGTGATGTTTGAGAGTTTATATTCTAATATTATAATACATATTGATATTATAATAATGTGTATTGTAACATTAACGGTCAAAATATTATTATAATGATTTTAAACGAAGAAAAGGTCGTTAGAACGGTACTTTTGAAAGTTCAGAAGTATTATCGTATATAAAATATACCTGCAGTGTAATTATTATTATTATACCTAATATATTAATAGGTATATTATTATAATATTACGTTTGTTGCGATAACACGGCGATTTGCATATAATATAATATAATATTATTGTGTTCTGTATAATATAATATTATAATATTTATTACATTATTCGAATGCTTCAAAATCGTATACAATAAACGTTCCATATAATAATATTATTATCCACACACAATCAAATTTTCCAAATTCATTTTAGAAATGTATAAACGTTCAAAATATCAAACGCATATTTTCCATATACGCCACACTCTATAACGGGTCAGATTAGTTTGCCTGAAAATAACAATTTTATACTACAAAGTTTCGATTTATCAAAATATTCGTGTTCTTTATTTCTTTAATATGACTTATAATTTTTATACATTTTAAAATCTAGAATCTCACGTGTGTAATATTATATAATATAGTATACTATATTATATTATTGTATTATAATCGTCACAAGCCGATAAGGAATAAGGATAATATTATAATATACAGCCACGCTGCAGGTTTATATAATAACGAATTTATCGAGCTTGACAATTATTTACAGCTATATCTAATTTGACAAGGAACTGAAAGGTCCGCGCAAATACGAACGTGTGCCACACACAAGAGACTCAATATTTCAAATGTTTGCGCGTAAGTTACGAGTATATTAAGCACGTGTGCTCATTATGTAATGAAAATTATTTATATTATCATAGCCGAATTATGAGTCAAGTCGGTCAAACCATAATAAAGTCGACAAAACGTCTGCATACATAATTATTATTACATCTATGCGAGACAAGGTTAGGCTAGGTTAGGTTAACCTAACCGATAATTAAATAAGTATCATTTTTTTATTTTTCTAGCTAAAATAATTTATATTTTTGCGTTTATATATAAATATATATATTTCTAATTAAAATTATAAATAATATAATATCATATTTTTGTGTGTCACAATATTATATTCTGTTATAAAATGTCACACAATCGAAAACATGACAAATTCATAGGTATTATAAATTTTTGATATCCTATAAGTAGTTATATTGACCATTTAACATATCATTTAAGGCTTATCGAGGCTATAGGTACTCCACTCGATATGTATTTCTACTATTTGATGCGAGACAATAAGGATAGTTATATTAATTTAAAATGAAATATGTCTGCACACAGTTAAATTGGTGCAACGTTCGTTTCGTTAAAATGTGCGCGTTTTTATGATTATCGGCAATAATAACCAAGTACCTACTAAATATTAAATATTAAATAATTATAATAATATATTTAAAACGGTTTTTTATTTTAATTTTTTAATTGATTGGAATGATTTTGACTTAAATCTTGATAATAATTAAACGCAGAGAAAATGTAATATTGAATTTTTTCACATATTTTATTAGATAGGTACCTATATAAATCATTATCATACCTGACATACCTAATCGTTTAATAAACATCATTTCGCGAAAAATCTGGACAATTATTAATTTGTATTTCTCTACTTTTCGTACCTGTTTATGTTTGAATTCACGAGTAGGTATATAATTATATATTAATATATTATATTATATATTCTATAATAATAATATATATATATTATTATTATATAATATTATATAATGAATATAATATCGAAAAATAAAATGCATCTTATATTTTAACAGAAATGAGTTTTCAACTTACCACATTTAAAAATATATATACATACATATTATATATAAGACATTCGTGTTTTCGAGGAGACTAACTAAAATATATTTTCACTATTTTTCTCCCCCATTTCGAGCGCTGCAAATGAATGAAAAAGTGAAAAACGACGTAAGCAGCAAGTATAAATGTATAATATATACGTGTATTTTATATTTATATCCATGAATTTATATGTTATTTATACTTTTTCCCTGAGTTTTGTAAATATTTAATTCCACGTCAAAGTCGTCGTCGTTATAATTACATAACAATAATACAATATAATGGTATAATGAATCTTGAGTTGGCTATTGTACATTTTGTAGACAGTTTATATAGGTACAATAGAAATAATATAATTTATATAATATTATGTTCTTTTGAAATTCGTTCATACGTATAATCATAATTAAATAAATATTGGTAATTAAGTACATATAACCAATAAGCCATATAACCTACTTAACCTAGGTATAATTTAGATATTAAAATAATTAATAATCTACGTCTCTACGAGGTAATACATTATACATATACATATTATGTATAAGAGGTCGGAAGTGTAATAGACAGAGGTGGCTTATTATAGCAGTCGATCGCGATCACAGACAATTCCTTTGTTAGAATTTTTTTTTTATACAAAAAAAAATCATAATATATCTATTTCCTATAAAAATAAATAATACTTTTTTTTTTTTATTTGATATATCATATATGAAAGTCGATCTTCAAAGAAGAAATATATTCTTAATATTGATCATATATCAAAAAAAAAAAATGTTAGCCCCCCTCTCGCCAATATTATATATTATATCATGATGATGATCTATAGCGGATGACAGATTAAGGGGTGTTGTGAAAAATATTCAAAAATTATATTATTTAAATCATTAAATGGCATTAAGTTTAGAGTAGGTAGGTACTATATAATTATAATATTATTATAAATAGCCACATATAAAATTGCGATAATCTCATAAATTATAATTATGAACTCATAAGTATAATACTATAATAATTGTAAAAACATACATTTTGTTGAAAACTTTTTATTGTAGGGTTACCGGGTAGTGGGTAACGACATATCGACCGACAGAATGAACCTCTTACAGGATTTGAATGGAGCCAGGACAGTTAACACTCTGCAGGAAGTTGCTGCTTCCACAGATGCCGTCGTGACCATGTTACCGGAGAGCGAACACGTGCTCGGTGCGTACGCGAAATTGTTCGAGTAAGTTATATTATACTTATACCCATAGAATGTTAATGAAATACACGCATATTACAATTATTAGTATTCATAATTAACTTCCATTTTGACTAAAAATAAATCTAAAAAAATCGAAACACAAAACACTATACAGTATAACATTATATTATAATAATATTATTAGACTTGATAAATATGTAATTATTATAAAGAAAAAATAGCACTGTGCTATTTACTTTAAGAAAATTGAACGCCATGATGGCAATATACAAATAATAGACTTATAAGTGATATATAATTTATTACATCGAACGCAATATAATAGAGGTATTGAGTTCACTAAAAAAGTTTTCAACTATTAATTTATATTATGATTATCGTATAAACGAATAATATGAAGTTTATATATTTATTGAAGTACATTCATTTTGTATGACGTGTATGTATATAATAATTTTAATATAATATTATTATACTAGTATGCTTTATACGCTCACTCACACAGATCGGCGAAACCGGAACAAATATTCATAGACTGCAGTACGATAAGTCCGGAGAGTTCCAAGAAAGTATCGAAAATGGCTGGGCAGAAGGGATGCAAATTCCTGGGAGCGCCAGTGTCCGGAGGTAACATCACCGTCATCATTTTATATATTATTATATAAACAACTTTATTAATATAAATATATAGCGGACTGCTCACTTTCTGAGTTGACTTACGATACAGTTTACCGTTTATATAAAATAATAAAATATAAATGAATATAAATAGAATAAAATAAAGATAATAATCGGATTAATCGATAAACAGCGAAATAAAATAGAATGATTACAATATTAAAAAAATTGTTCGTTACGAATATAAATGGTAATTACTAATTAATTAATATCAGATGAGTATCCTGCAATACGGACAGACATTTTTATATTTTTATTCTACACTGAATTTCTTTGAAAAATAATTAAATTAACAATTTAAATTTAAAATAGGTATTTAAAACTTTTCTATACGTCATTGCAATAATAAGAACAACTCAACATTTGACAATTATTAATAAAACATAGGTACCAAAATATTGTTCGCGTGTGTAAAATAGAGAAATATTCTTACTAGGTAGCAGGTTAGGTTGGATTAGGTATTAAATAAAATTCTACAAGTGACTCAACACCAAAATAATAGATTAGGTATTTATTTTGTTTTTTGTACATAGGTTAGGTTACGTATACGCGTACAAATTAGGTACAAATACTTGGCGATTCACTTGCATTTAAAATTAAATATAGGTACCTAAGTAATAATCCAAATTATCGAATTGTGGTTTTAAAACTCAAGTTGGAATGAAATCGAATTTATATAATTAGCCCCTCAGTCTTGAATTTATATATAAAACGAAATTTACATTTAATATCATTTCAAATTTGAATTTAACTTGTTCGTAGATTCATATAGATATAATATATAGAATATAGATTAATTTTTTAAAATAATATGTGACTATGCCGTTATCATCATCTCGCACATACGGTAATACCTATTGAAAATATCCAACTTATGATATTATTCTCATAAACCCATAAACGCATCCCAGAAAGCTAGTGCTCCCGAAATAAATTTGAAATATATCGAACACATTCAATATAATCTCTCTCTAGATTTTAGCGCTAATTGCACTGTTAATTTCATATTTATATTTTACTCGGTGTTGTACTGTCCACAGGAGTGGTGGGTGCCGAAAAGGGTACTTTGACTTTTATGGTGGGCGGAGACGTGGACGCGCTAACCGCTGCCGAACACTTGTTCGAGTCAATGGGTTCCAGGTGGGTGCACTGCGGCCCGGCCGGTTCAGGACTGATCGCAAAGATCTGCAACAACATGATCCTCGGCATGACCATGGTGGCCGTGGCCGAAGCGATGAATCTGGGCGTTAAGTACGACACCATGTGTTTTGTTAATTAATATTATACCTATAGCATATTTATTAATATTACACTATTACCTATAGGTACCTATTGCAGCATTTATGTGCTTTAATGAGCTCTATAGTGACCTAGTGTACATTTAAATTATTTAAAATTGCATTATACTAATATTACTTTTAGCTACAAGTATATGCCATTTAAAAAAAAAAAAAAAAATATAATTTTCGTTTTTAATTTTATTAAAAATATTATACTAGGTACCTACCTATATAAAGTTAATTAATATTATACTCCGAACAACGGATTTATTACATATTATAGTGTGTTAAAGTGAATCCAATATCATAATTTTGTTTATTGTGCACGAAGTACGCGTAATTACAACTCTACAAGCTTTAATTTCTTATATTATTCATTCAATATTCAGGAAATATACCTACTTTCTACTTAATACATATTACTCGCCACTCAGTGCAACAGCTAATAATATTTATGTCCAAAACCTAAATATTGGTCTAAATTAATTGACAATATTATTATACCATTAATCATAATAGTTACCTGATTTTTAGAAGGAAATTGTAAAAATCTACTTATACTCGTAGCTCGTAGGTATATAAAATATGGAAAATGTATATGGATAGGTATTGATAAATTATTTTTGATAAGTACAATATAATTAAATATATCTGACGATAAATTACTAATTACTTACCTCAGATCGGGAATGGAACCGAAAGTTTTAGCGTCAGTCATCAACACGAGTTCGGGAAGGTGTTGGGCCTCCGAAATCAACAATCCTGTGCCCGGAGCCACCGAGAACAGTCCTAGCAACGACGAGTATCGGGTATGAAACACATCATCGTGTTTTTATTTCTTCATATTAATTATAACTTTATAAGTATAACTTATAATTATATTTTCTTATGTGTTCTTTAAACTAATTAAATTATATCCATTGAAAAGCCGGGTAAAAATAAAACAATTATGATACAGTGGCATATTGCATTATAAAAAAATATTATGCAATGCATTTAAAAAATTTTAATAAAGAATAAAAATAACTATATTATATTTATCTATACCTAAGTAGAAAATAGGTAGTTATAAAATAATTTATATTTAACAATACTAAAAAATATCAATATTTTTTTCATTTAGCTGCTTAGGTACCTAATATTATATTTTTCTATATTAGGTATGGTCGTTTTTTTTTATTACTTGTCCATTTTAACTAAATACCATTGTCGTGAATCAAGAGACTTTTTTCCCCCCGTGTTTGAACCTGGAACTACTTTCGCATTACTTCCTCCAAAAGACTATAATATCTATCTGGTAATATCCATAAAATATTTAATAATAATGTACTGAAAAATTTAAATAAATTATAGATTCATGGCAATGATAAAAAATTGAGAATTGAGATTTTTCTAATATTTTGATATCATGTTAAGTAATATATATATCAGTATACTTCAGTAAAATTTTCAGACATTAATGCCCAAAATTGCCAATATTCTCAAACATTATATACATGAAAACGAGAATTTTACGAAATATTCAAAGTCTATATTTTGTAGAAAAATTAAGCAAACGGTTAAAAAATTTTACCACATATATTATAGTAGCTATGAAGATGACGCTATGTGAACACCAAAAAAAATTTCAAGTCTCCAACTTCAAAATTGACCGAGTTATCGTGAAATATTGAAATCGAATTCGTCGAAATTTCAGTTTTCGTGAAAAATGCCATTTTTCGTCATTTTCCTATCGCGACCCGATGCGATTTTATATAAAAAAAAAAAAAGAAAGAAAAAAGACACATAAGATCATTATAAAACCAATACATATTTCTATTCGCTCGAAATCTAAAATCACTTATTATTAACATACATTTTTTTTTTTTATGTCTGAATACACTTTTACTACCCGAAATAATGCTATGATTTTCACGAATAGCATGTTTCCAGTTGGAAAGTGGATATGTATAAGTATAGTAGTTGGTACTTTATTTCGATCATTTTTCGAATTTCTCAAAACTGACCCTATGCGATAGAAAAAACGAGAAGGGATATTGGTGTGGAAGGGATACTGGTGTAAAGATGATAGTGTTGAATTTTACATTACAATTTGAATGCAATGATAAATCATTATATTCGAAAAATGATTCTGAGCGAAGGTACTGTCAAATTTTAGTATTTTGGTGATTCATTTACGGGTTTAATGATAAATTATATTTATATTGAACGTAAAGACTGATAAATGTAAAAATTGTAATTGGTACATACCTATATTATCTGATGAACTTCCCTCAAAATCGTTTTCACAAATGTAATGATTTATCATTGCATTCAAAATGTAATCAAAATTCAACACTATCCTCTTTACACCTGTATCCCTTCCCTTGCTTTTTAATTTTTAATGCATACATTAAATATATATATATATATATATATATTAATAGAATGGGTTCAAAGCCAATTTATTGTTAAAAGACATGAATTTGGGCAAGTCACTTGCTGATAGCGCCAATGCACCAACACTTTTGGGACGAGAGACCATAGAGTTATACAAGTTGATATCAACAAAAGGATGGGGTAATAAGGATTTTTCAATTGTCTACAAATATTTCAATGAGCTTCAACAATAAAACTCATGTTTTACAAGGAACACTATCACTATCATGTTTTCAAAAAAAGGATTAAAAATAAAAAGGAAATTTATATATCTCAAAAACATCATTAAAATATAATATGGACATAATTAAATATTAAATTTAAAGATATTTTGTTAAATAATTACTTTATAAGATTAATTTAGTTTGTTTTATTTTTAATATACGTACATTTATAAATAAAAACAATGTTATAAACTACTAGTTAAAATGTTTGTTCACAATTGTACAAAAAAAGAAAAAAAATATTAATAATAAAACATACAGAAGAAATAAAATGCAAAAGATACCACATTCCAATATTTACACAATTGTGGAGGATTTCTTTTAAACAATATAAAAATAAATAATAGTAATAAATGATATTTAAATTATTGATACAAAAAAAATATATTTATATATAATATATACAGTCGCAAATGGAATGTGCAACTGGTAGTAAACAAGTAATGCCTATTTGTGTTTAATGTTTAATAATTTATCATTATACATCTAGACGTAAAAAATTATATAAAGTTAATTTAATGAAATCAAGACTAACAATGGTTTGTTATATCTTAAGAAATTGCCTGGTAAAAAAATGTATAGTATCTATCTTGGATTTACATTGTTGAACACATGTTATATATTTCCTAGTCAATTAATTATTATTACACAAATGTTTTAATTAAAGATTAAAAATAACTCGATAAATATACTCTAAAAAGCCTTTTTGCAGCCCCAACTCGAGTATAATTAAGTTTAAGTATTGCTCAAACTTACCAGTCGGTTATTTAAATATCATTAATCATAAAAGAACACCATATAACCATAAGCAATAATACCTATAATGTATTAGTATTTCTTTTTTTAATTATTATTATTAATTACTTTTAATTCAATTCTCTTCTCACTAATATGTGCACCTGTTTAAGTCTCTTATCTGAAACAATAAATTAAAATTGATTTTTTTTTTAAATGATTAAAGCCAAATTATAAAAAAATATTATTTTAAACATGAATTTTCTTTATTTCAAAAATCATAATGTACATAAATGTAGCAAGTTTAATAAATAATTTTTTGAGACCTATTATCAACATATTGTTAAATTATAATTCTTATTTTTGAAAAACTCAACAATTATAAAAAATGTCAACGATCTACTTAATTGAGCTAAACAAATAGTATTATACGACTTGATTATATAAATAATAAATAGGTACATAATTACATATGTATACAATATTACTTACAAATTGTAGAAATTAATTAATTAAAGTAATTTAAACTTTTTTGTTTGAACATAATATTTACTTATTATAATAGGAATCAAATGTATAATATAAATCAATAAAAATACATTCATTATTAATTTAGGTATAGAATAATAAACAAAATACTATGAATAGGTACTTATAATTAAATGAAAAATTTTAATTTAAAAATTAAATTAAGTATTGTTTAAATGCACAAATCATTGAATATTCCATTTAAGAAAAATAATTATTAAATAAATAATTAATGTTTGATTAATTGTATACAGTATGATAATTAAAAAAATCACATATATTTATTATATTATTGACTTTAAAGTATTTTTTAATGATTGGAATATTAATTTAAGTAGCTTTTAATTATGGAATTAAATAAAATTATCATTACATAATTAGGATACAATCCTAAATTGCAAATTATAAAATAATGATGTTTACATTGTATAATCTATTAAGTAATATTTAAACCATTTAAATTATAGACTAATTTATTTGTGAATTAAATCAATATATTAATATTAATTTACAAATGAATAACAAACCAATTTTTCATAATATGATTAAAAATACATTATATAAGACTTTTAAAAAAATTACAGTAAATAATTTATGAACAAATTCAATATAGGATTTAACTATCAAAATCAGATAAGTGTATGTTTAACAGAATCATTATTTTGTCAAATGCATAATATATTTTATAAAAGAATAAATTATTTTTTAAAATAATAAAATGTATATTAGGTATAATAAATATTTTATTATTAAATAATGATTTAATATTGAATTTTTAATTGATAAAATATTTGGAATGAATGTCAATGATTTCATTTTTTAAATAGAGAAGAATAGACAACTGATTAACTAAAAAAAAAAAAAAAGACAATTTTTTAATGTCATAACTCATAATATTATAATGCTCTATGCACAGGTTGCATAAAAAGCCATCTGTAAACATATTAACGAAACTGCAACTTCAACATTTTGTAAAGTATTAATGACTATATAAAATAAAAAGGTGTTGCATAGATACATTTTATTTTATTTATAAAATAAATTATTAAGCGATAACAAAACGAAAATGTATTACTGACATATTTTAGCAAAAATATAATATTGATCAATAATCAAAATCATATTTTTTTTCATAATATTAATTATTAATAGACCTAATAATTGATAATTTACGGAGCCATTAACTTCATTGGACATTTAAGTAACACTCAATTTCATTTACAGAGCCGTTAATGCATTAAACATTCCATGTGTTACTACTGGAGATTTATGCAACCCATCCTGTACCTATTGAATATTTATTTGAAATTTATATATTATTTATACTTTCAATTCTAAATAATAAGAAGAATTATTGTTATCAGTTTTTACAATACATACTTTATATTAATTAAATTACTAATTTAAAAAAATTGTATTTACATTTTTAAATTAACTAAGTAATTTAATTAATATATACAGAGAGTCCACAAAAACAGGGAACACTTTATATCTCAGTTTCTAAGGCATATCTTTTAATTCAGTTTGCACGGAATGTAATTAGACTACTGTACCATACATTATTCTGGCTTACAAAAATTTTAACATGTGTAATGTGCAAATTTATTCTGTGCATGTGCAATAGAACTTAAGTTTTTTAAATGGAAACCTACCTATATTTTTATTATATCATATTCGGATTCTGTAAATTTTTTTTTTTATGATTTTAATGTATTAACATATTATGCTCTAAATTTAATATTGATCAAACGAAGCTATTTTAAATTACAAATATAAAATTTTATTTTTACAATTAATTATATTATTTTTTTATAATTCCAAAAATAATGGAAATTTGAAATTTCCACCATGTATGGATAAAGAAACAAATTGCATATTGAATTTTGTGATATTTATAGAAATGTAGTGCCAATTAATTAACCAATGTGAGAATTGTATGAGTTAATCGAGAAAACACGCAATTTACGTAATTATCTAATATTATAAGTTTCCTATAGTAGATTATTTTAGTCGTACAAAAACTAATTGCAATTGCAAGTGCAACACACGGATCAGTAGAGTGGTCTACAAGATCACCTGATCTTATAACCCAAGATTGTTTTTTTATGGGACATTTAAAAAATGTGGTATACGTTGATCATTCAATAAATATTCTTGATTTAAAAAATAAAATTACCCACGCCTGCAATTTATTTAATGAAAACCAAATATTGGCAGCAATCACAAGATAATGTTTATGTTGTTTTAAAGTATATGCTCATTCAACACAATGGAAGAAACTTTGAACAATTTATAGAATTGAATACCTAATTAAATTGTCTTTAAGTTTTTTTGTATGTAATAAATATCATATTGTACTTCTATAATATTTCATTTTAATGTATTATACATTATACTCAGTCTAAAATTACTATGTTAATTAATTAATAAATAACTCAAAGTTATTTATGTTTTATAGAAGGTATAAAATACATAATAGGTAAAAATTTCACATGATTATTTTCATTATTTTCAGAATTTTAAAGAAATAACATATTTGATTGCAAAAAAATAATTTTATATTGGTAACTTAAAATAGCTATCATTTGGTCAATATTGAATGTAGAGCATACGTTGATACATCAAAAATTTCTTGAAGAAAATTGAAAGAATCCGAATATGTTATAAAAAAATCCATTTAAAAAAACATAAGCTATATTGCACATGCGCAGAATATATGAGTTAACGAGTTTGTACGCCAAAATAATTTATGGTCATATTCCGCGGAAACCGAATTAAAAAATATGCCTTAGATGCTGAGATATAGTGTTCTCTGTTTTCATTGAGATACTATATATATATGTTACGGTCCAAGTGGATAAATCGGGCATTGTATACAATGTCTAAGGTATTTGGGCAAAGTAAATAATACATATTTAATTTCCTATATAGACTAGTCATTGTAATACAATGTCCAGTTATTGTATACAATGCTAAAACTGGTATGGTCAATGTGAAAATATGTCAAATAAAATATTATATTATTATAAAGTATACGTCATGTATTAAACTATTAACAAGTATAAATAAGCGCTGTCGAGCGTCGGCCGTTGGGTAAAACCACACAATAGTCAATAATATTGTTCTGTGCTATATAATAATTATTATATTTAACCACTTGTGGTCAAAAATGTGAAACAAGGAAATGCAAATGTAAAGCTGCTGGAATTTTATGCAACTCTAAATGCCATAATGGTAATAATTGTAAAAATAAATAATTTCAATATTAAATAAAAATCAATATATAATATCTTAAATCTCTTAAACATATGAAATAAAATTGTATTAGTCAATGATATATTTTGTTTTGTTCACTTGGCACATTCAGTTCTGGTCATTGTATACATTGTCTGGCTTTGTGAATAATTATCCACTAGGACCGTAACATATATATATATATATATTAATACTGATTATTGTTTAGATCTAACTTAATTAATTATTGTAAATTTAATTTAATATTATCACTAGTTATTCATAGATAACTATTAATTAAACTTTATATTCAATTCGGTAATTTTTGTAACTTCTATTTTGATAAAAAATTATAATTATTTAGTTGTATTTATATTATGTTATTTGGATGGATAATCAGAAATCTGTGTTACTGATGATAGAAAAAAAAATGATATATGTTAATATTAACTAATAATTATTATATTTGTTACACCATTTTCTGATCATTCTTAAAATATATGTTAATAATTTAGTATTGAATTTTAATTTAACAACGTGTAATCTCTTTTACTGATAGGCTATAATAAAAAAT
Organism: Tetraneura akinire; assembly: GCA_021307375.1. Classification (NCBI taxonomy): domain Eukaryota; kingdom Metazoa; phylum Arthropoda; class Insecta; order Hemiptera; family Aphididae; genus Tetraneura; species Tetraneura akinire. The sequence continues at coordinate 14,126,369 of JAIUCT010000010.1, forward strand.
TGTATATTTCATATTAACTATTAACTATTCATTTAACTATTTAAATAATAAAATTACTATTGGAACTTTAATTCAAATATTTATTGAAAATGTTAAACATAAATAAACTGTTATAAATGTATTTATTTTAAAAGGAATTTTATTAAATGAATTTAAAAAAAAAAATAATTAATTTAGTTGTTAATTTAATTTTACCTTAGTTTTGTAAATATATATTAAACTTGCTATTAGCTGGAAAAAGGAGGAATCGGTAAATCTGCTAATAGTGAAGCAGGATCTAAAATATTGGCCATGTGAGACTGTGACAATCTTTCTAAGGATCGGACATCCATGTCTACAGCCTCTAAGGCTCGTTCTAATTCTTCAGTTTCTTCTCGAGAGGGTACATACTGTCCATTTTTATCAACTTAAAAAAAAAATAAACAGTTATGAAGAATTATGAAGGAATACAAAATATACTTTATTTAATAAAATACAATTACCAGTAAAGAGATCGTTGAATGCATCCACGGGTATTTGGCTGAACACACTTGTGATATCATCATGATCATCCAATAGACGTGATGCATGACTTGCTAAATCGGCTGCATCTAATCCAGCAAGTACTTCATCGCCAACCTCCACCTCATTGGTAATAATATTACCACCAACTGTTAATACATACATACATTTTACAATTATTTACTTATTTACCATAAATTCCATAATTTTTTAAAATAATTTGTTATATTTAAATTTACCAGGATGAAGATAAATATCAGGATTGTTAACAGAAGAATATAATGATGTAACGTCACAATTAATATTTTGAGGTAGATCATTAGTACATGTAATTGGTTCAATAGTATTAGGTTGAATTGTCTCTGTGTATGGTGGGGGTTCAAGAAGAAATTTAGGCTGTTGCTTTTTCTTTTTACTGCGCTTTGACAGCTTATTAAATGGAGTATTCTTTGGCCTTTTACGTTTAGAAGACTTTACTACAGGTGCTTCCTCAGCCTTAAATTAAGTATTATTAATAATTATTGTAATAAATTAATGGAGTAATTTATTTTATTGCTTTCAACTCACTTGAATAGGAGTGTTTACTGTGAACAAATGTTCAAAGCATAAAGGTAATACATTATGAATATTAAATACAGCGTTAGTGCATGGACCTTGATTGGTTCTTGCAGAACAATGTTCAAAAAGAAGTTGGTCAACATTTCTTAAAATATGTCTAAAACAATGCCGAGTGCATGGTATAGCTGGATATTGACATATTTCTAAACAGCATTTTTGCTGAATCATAGATATACCGTCGCTTCTACAAAATTTATTTTTTAATTTATTATAGGTAATATTATATATAAAATACATAAGAGGGGTAAGAACCAAAAAGTAAGTTGCATTTTGCCATATTTTTTGTCCTAGTAAATATTTTTTGTTGAAACTTTGGGGTAACACTCTACACATTATACTATCAACGTATTGATTCCTAAATTGATAGTTAGTTGTTAAGCTTATCAGTGACAAGTTGATTATTATGGCTATTGCTACTCTTACGTTGTTCAAAATTGAAATTCGTGCAGTTATTCCATTTTTATATTTCAAAAATTATAAACCAGTACAAATACATGGGAGGTGTGTGAAGTTTACAGTGAAAAAATAATTTCGAGATATGCAATTGAAAAGTGGTGTAATATGTTTAAAAATGGCTCAACGGATATCAACGATGATTACCGCGCTGGGAGACCGTCGACAGCAACAATAATTGACAACGTTGCGCGCTTCAACGAGATTATTAAATCAAATTGGCCACTATAAATCATTTTTAAACTGCATATCTCAAAATTGTTTTTCACCGTAAACTTCACATACCTCCTCATGTATTTGTACTGGTTTATAATATTTAACCATATAAATCGAATAACTGCACAAATTTCAATTTTGGAAGACGTAATAGTAGCAATAGCCATGATTGTCAACTTGTCACTGATAAGCTTAACTATCAATTTAGAAATCAATACGTTGATAGTATAATGTGTAGTGTTACCCCAAAGTTTTAACTAGAAATATTTACTAGGACAAAAAATATGGCAAAATGCAACTTACTTTTTGATTTCCCCTCGTACATATTCAATATAGTAATTATTAAATTATTATTGACCATTTATAAAAATGTATAATCATGAATGCTAACCTCTTAGATTTAATTTTTAAACCAGGTTCTTGACATACAAATTTGGTAATACAATCTGCATCATGCCTTATAGCATTTGTCATTGCTAATACTAAATCAGGCGATGGTGAGTTATCAGGAAGGTTAGATAATTGGTGAAACCTTCGTCGGAGTACTGCTTTAAAGTTTTTTATTTTAGCATCTCTATCAGTAGGTTCAATACGATCAGAAGGTAACCAAAATTTTTGATACGGCGCATTATCAAACTCCAAACTAAATGGGTTGTTAGTGTCCTCAATATCAGAAGATATTAAATCTATATAAATTAAAATTAGATTAACAAACAAACATCAATATTATATTTATACATATATATATATATTATATAATTCAAATTTGACATACCTAAAGAATAGAGGTTGTCCCGTAATTTGATTTCTTTTTCACATTCCTTTAACATCCTTTGCAATGTTTCATGCCGAGTACCACAATCTTTTTGCCAATTAGTCAACTTAGCATAATTTCTCTTAGGAGGAATATTTATTACATTGCAACTTAACTGGTTTTTATCATTTAAGCACGATGGATCTATTTTATCAGGTTTTTTGTTTATACCTGAACCATTCTTTTCCGCCTTGTTTTTATTTCTCTTTCTAGCTGGTGGTTTTTTTGGTGTAGATTCAGGCAAAGTAGGCAAATTATCTTTTACTTGTTCAAATAAATCAATAGGAAAATGTGTAGGAGATGTATTGTTACACATAAGTTCTTTTAACATTGTAACATCATCTCTAAGAATTGGCTTATTTACTACAGAGTCAACTGCAATGTTAGTCTCTTCTATTTCAGGAAACTTGATAATTTGATTTTTATTTTTTATACTAATTTTGGGTAGTTTAGGTACAGGTGTCTTAGCTTTAGAAGAAGTAATTATTCGGTTTTTTAGAACAGTTTCAATTTTTTCTTTTTTACACCCTTTGCGGTCTTTTTTAGTTGTACGCCCAGATAACTGGACATGTCCATTGCATTTGATTCCACCATCGAATGGACCCATTGAAAACATGTCCCGGGAAAATACATTCTGCATCTCTTTTACCGTTTAAATATTTTGCTGATTACCGCATTCCGCTTCCTGTAACATCATTATTAATTAAATTAATACAATTAGTTATGATCCGTCAAATGGTTAAATCATAAAATACAACCATGTGCTTCAATACAGTTAATAGACGAATAGACAATAATTATCATATTTAAACAAAACTTTTATGTAAAATTATATTAAATAAATCTAAAAATCAAAATTTAATACAAAAACTAATAATGATATTTGGTGAACTTTTTAGTGATAAGGTTATCTGACAAGTTGAATTGAAAATAATCTATAAAATATTTTGACCGACTAATGAATTTACACTAAGATGCCAAACATTTCGATGACGAAACTTGTAAAAAATTACTCACTGATTGATGATGTTGTTGTGATTGAATGCACAACTCCCGAGGTAGCGAAACACGAGCTCCCTTCACTATTTCTTAACGGGCACCACTCAAATCTGTCTTGTTTAGTGAATAACGCGCATCGATCGTTAAACGAATACGTCGCGTCCGTCGTATTTTCCACGAAAGCGAACGATTAAAAAAATTCAACACGACAAAACAAACCAATATTTCCACAAATAATATTAATAATATATTGTGTACAAATATTAAATATTTTGTACATATATATATATATATACAACGAGTTAACATTTGTAATGTATTTTTTTTTTATCAATACGATAAATTGATATCGACGAACATAAACAAAGCGTTATCACTCCGGCGTATGAATACGATAGTCGTTTATCGCGTGTTGACATATTCGACTAATACATCGGTGACTGTTATACAGCATACACATTAACGGGTAACTCCGAGCGATTCACAACGGTTCGTTTATGGTTCTGGTAGTTGGCTACACTGGTCTACATAGTGGCTAAATTCCATCAACGGTACACGCGCGGTTAACGAGATGGAACTGCTCACCTCTACCCGCACACAACTACACAAGGACGTGAATCCTTACATGTGTTTATACCCTTCACTAATCACTAGATCACCCAGAAAAATTACAATTACATTTTACCTGGACCCAGGATATCCAGCATCCCGGGTAATGACTACCCCTCGACGTTCAGCTCAAATATATTTTCTCCTGACCAATTACATTTTTGTCGCGAAATCTTTATAAAAAATTTTAATTGATAAATGTTTATCTTCATACTAATAACATCAAATGCTACAAATGAATTGATAAGATATGTTTTATACTCATCAAAAGAATGGAATTTAAAAATTACCTTTCATATTATGTAAATACCAAAGACTTATTAAATTACTATTTTTATTAAACAAAAATACATCACAAACCAATCAAAATCTTGATTATTACTTACAGAAAACACTAAAACGAATACATTGCATAACTTTGTTTTTATTATAGTAATATTGCAAAAATTAAATATTAAATAGTGATGAACCATGTTTGTTACACTAATTTTAAATAAAAAAATAGTTATTGCATACTGTATTGGACATACATATTATTTTGCATTAACTAAAATGTAAACAATATTGAAAAAGGTATTACTGAATTATTAAAACTAAACGCATTAAAACAAATTTATATTCACATTAAGTCTTAGTACAATATGTTATATTTTATTTATTTTATAGAATATACCTATTATGTGTTATTTTATTATGTTATGTCTAGTCTTTTTTTAAATTTAATTAAATATTGTATGTTAAAAATATAAAATAATATAACTTATCATTTTATCATACAAAATGTTTTAAAAATAAAATTATTTGGAAACTAGAGTAAATGCTGTAATTATATATTGTTTTGGAACAAATTACTTTTTAAAATTCTTTTCAAAATTAAAATAATTCTAGGAAAATAAATAAAAATAATAATTTGAATAAAAATTTTTTTTTTTATGATTTTATTATTCAACGCATATTGTACATTTAAATACGAGAGATTGGATCTTAGTAAGCTTTCTTCCTGAAAGAACAACCTGAAACAAAATATTAAAAATTAGTCTAGGCAAGATCACTTAATTTAAATAATTAATTTTTAAACATTATAGGTTATACTTTAATATTTTTGCTAATTAATTTTAAGACTTCTTTTACTGTTCTTTACTAATATTTTCATTGTTAGATTAACAAAAAATATTACTTTTAGTATAAGAGTCTAAAATTCTGTAAGGTTTAAAATTGAATTGAAATTTAATATATATCTAAAATATTACATCCAGCAAGAAAATCTACTACCATTCTTCAAAAAACTAGTTTATTATTATATCCTCATGTAAGGTCAAACAATATTTCTATTATAACTGTTACACTTAAACAACCTAATCTAGGTAGAGTAAATAATTATATCGACAGTGTTTTGTAGAAAGGGCGTAACTCACAATTTACATATTTTTCAGGAGACACTAAAAACTGTGCAGAAAAGTTTTAATGAAAAAAAATTTTTAATTAAATTTTTGGAAAATAGACATATTAAGAAAAGAGTTTGTATATTGATAAAGTTTATCAGAGTTTTATTGTAATTGTCACTTAAAAAAAGGTATATGTGGGTTACGCCCATCTTACGTTTTAAATTTTCATGTGCCTTTATGATCTTAGTGATAATTTGTGGGTTGCGCCCTTCTTACGTTTTTAATTTCCATAAAATTATAATGTAAATTGTGTATAATAATGGTACACACGAGATACCAATATAATTATTTTACCGCGAAAATTATTTTATAACTAATCAAACGTTTTGTTATCATATTTTGTATGTAATGAACTGAGATTAGATCATATTAACCTAATCATATAAATAATATTAATAAAATTATCGCGTTTATAGTGTAAAATATGTCAAATTTTCATTTGGTACAAAAAGTATAGTGTTAAAAGTGTGGTATACACCCTTCCTACATTTTAAATTAAAATTTTATTTTAAAAAATATTCATCTGTATTTACTATTTTCGTTATAGTAAAATACTTAGTTCATGTTTATAAATACCCTTCTAACAGATTATGCTCCTAATTTTTCTGAAAATGTTGATACCAAAAAGTCGATTTTCGATTTTTATGGGTTACGCCCTTTCTACAAAACACAGTCGATATTATCATGATGTCACATTAAAGAAAGAATATAAAATCAGAAAAATTTTTGCAGTTTTCTTAAACATTTATTTTTTCATCTAAAAAAACCTAAATTGTACCTAAACATGCCTTTCCGAAATTTTCATAGGTCTCACAAAGCAAGGTTTTAGGTCACATAAACCACTGCCTATCTACACCAGTATCAGGTTTATGAGGTAGTTATTATTTGGGTATTTTATAGCCCTTTGGAACACAGCCCCATCTCCATGAAAAGTTCCGCGAAGCGGCTCTTATGTAAGAGAGCAGATGGTAAGCAAAACGAACTATCCTTTACATTTGAAAACTATAATAAATAAAATACATTTTAATAAGTTAGTGCAGATTGAAAATTATAATTTGTAATTATGAGTGATAAGTAGTCCACAATAAACTACATGTATCTAAAATTCTAATTATATATAATGACATATTTCATCTTGATTGAATAGATAAAAGTAGTTATATTATAAGTAAGCTTTATTTTTATTAGATAGAAAATAAAAAACATATTTTTAAGTACTCTTTTTAGGGTAGTAATATTTCTTTAGCAACATTTGTTTAAATACTTAAAATCAAGTCTTAAATAAATTTAGAAATATTTATTGTGCATGGCATCAAATCTAATCGAATTGAAAATACCTATTTTTAATTAATGCAAAACTTAGTAAAACAACAAAAAATGATATATTATTATTCAATACACAAATATATAATAAAAAATTATTATAGCTAATACTTCTTAACAAAGAACCAATACAAAGTTTCAAGTTGGATGATTAAAATTCTTATTATAAAAAGCTTCAATTTACAAAAAAAATAATTTTATCCAATTTTGAAATTTTTTTTTATTCTTATAAGAAATGAATTGTTTTAACAATATTATATATCCAAACATTAAATATTTATTAACTATTAATGCAATACATTTCTTAATAGAAATGTTCACATAGGTACATTTGCCATGGTTACATTTCATTAACGTATTTTATAATTTCACCCAACTATTATTGATTACGTTATACCTAATTATTATAAAATACAAATAAACATATCACTGTGGCCTAAAGACCCAACCAATGATACTGGATAACAATAAACTAAATAAAAACAATTATGAAAAATTAATTTAATTAAAATAAAAAAGTATTCAAAATACTTATGTGACATAATAATGAATATATTATATACAACTATGCTCATACCTGTATATTCTGTATGATAAACATGTTAAATGTCAATCATATTAAGATATCGTATTATACATTTTATGTACATAAATTTGATATTGAATAATGATGTGATTGATCCAAAATTGTACATTCTCAGATATTAATTATCTCATAAAATGCTATATTAAGTTAAATTATGTTTGTATAATATATGTAATGCACACACATTAGAAAGACACATATAATTATGTATTATATTAACAATAATAATTTAAATACAATTTTAAATCTTCATAAAAATAAAACTATTTATAGATACACAGAATAATTGTTGTTATTCGTCGTATTGTTATCAAAACTTTAGTACAACATATTACTAATACTTAAATTAACCTAACCATTTTGAAAGCTATAAAATTAAAATGCTTTATTACCTTCTGTTAATCTAGCTCGTCCTCCTGTAGGTTGACATAAAATTGTTGAACATCCTGTACATATAACTACACTCTGAGCGTGACTGAAAACAGTTGTGATTTTATAGCAACCTGGGCATTTGACATCCATAAAAAAAGAGTTAGGGTGCTGGACGAGACGCTTTAATTTGTGTTTTCTACGTTCTTCAGTAGCAGTAGGATGAAGCAAGTCTTTAGCCAACTGTAGGACAAAGAAAAAATTATAAATATACAATACATTATATATTAAAAGCACAATACTTACAGGCATATTGTCTTTTTAATATAATGATATAAAACAATTTTAAGTCTTATCTGAAAAAAAAAAGTATCAAGTTAATATTGACATAGGTAATATAACCATCATACACAAAGCATACAAAAGACGTTTGATTAAAACAATACTCAATTTAATGCCAATGTACATATGAAAACAGATTATGGTGTCTAAGGAAAAATAAGTTTTACATTATTTAATGAATTACTAAAGAAAAATAATTGAGCATTTTAAAACCACGAGCATTATAACCTAAACACAGTTCACACGAACATGGTTTTGATAAGCTACTTTCATTTTATTCTGCCAGAAAAATCATTATGAAAACGTTCAACCCTGGTGCCACAACCAACAAAGTTTATAAAACAATCATTATTTAGACAGAAAATGGAAAAATAATACAAATTCCACTTACCAGACGCCGTAAAATGAATGTTCAAGCACGTTTTCATGTGTGGACAGACCGAAACGTTAACAGAGAGAGAATCGTAATGATGGTGAGGACGGAATAGTCGACGCCGTGTCTCATGGAGTAAAAAATGTCGAGAGCTCGGTGCAAAAGGAAAAAAGAAAAAATATTATTAAATTCTAGGGCTATCAGCGTAAAAATTATATCAACATATTAGATACCGCGGTATTTCAATTATTATAATAATAAATAATAAATATTGTAAACTTATAAAGATTTATTGTTTAAAATGACTAGCCCTACGCACCTATGCTAATTAAATTGTATTTATTATACTTTATACATAATTAAGCATAAATAATATGATACATACTACATCTTTAAACATAATTTATTGATAATGTAATATTTCATACTGATGTTAGTTATATGGTATTTTCCAAAATATTCAGGGGAATATATAATATCCACAAGAACTTTTCTTATAAAATTAAAATCGAATATAATTATTAATAATAATAATGTAAACTGCATAAGTATACCTATACCAGTATATTTTAAGCGTTAAAAAAATGTATGAAGTACTTAATTGATGCATATTTTTTATTTGATACATATATTTATTATATTAATATAAATAATTCAATTAATAGATTTGATAAAAAATAATTTTGATATTTTGATGTAAATAAAATGAGTAAATTATAAAATCAAATAGTTTTAAATTGAATAAAATTATAATTTTTTTTTTTATTTTATACGCGTTTTTTATTTTTATTTTGCATATTTAAACGATGAAATTGCTATATAACATATAATATTCAATATTTGTTTGTAAAAAAAAAAAAAAAATTGAACAAAATTGTTTAATTAAATTAAGTTTTAATTTTTCATGTAGTACATATTAAAAACTTAATATTATGTATAAAGGAATTTCGCACTAACTGATATTTGCTTATAATAACTTATATTTATTTTAAAATTAAATATACATACCTGTAAAATTTACTTTTATAAGTAAGTAATTGACATTTATTGTAAGTATCAGGGCCTAAAATTGTGTGTACTACGACACTTTTAGTGCAGTACGAATAATAAAATGTGTAGTACGAAATTTTAAATTGTGTAGTTGATTATTGTCTTATTTTTTTCATTTTTGCATTATAAATAGATAGTATTATTTGAAAACCATATAATACATGAAATTTCAAAATTTAAAGTTCCTATTTGAAGAAGCCAAGTTACTAGTTAGATAGTCAAAATAAATATTTTTTCAGAAATTAAAGTATATTTTTAATAAACGCTTCGTTCAGAATCTAAAATATATAATATACTCGTATTATACTATTTTACTATAAATGTAGTAGACGTGTAGTACGAAAATTTTTAATTTTTAGGCCCTGGTAAGTATTAATAACTAAAAAAATAAATATAATAATATTATAATTTAGTAATTTACTCATGTTATAAATACCTGATAGTCAAATGGACGATAGGTGTAGTAAAATGTTTAACTTTCTCATAAAAACTTTTTAATGCATTTTATCTTTTTTAATATTTATAAATCAATAACTAAAACAATATTCTATTATAATTTAATTCGTCATACTAAAAAATTCAATGCCTCATGGGTTAGTTAATATTTATATTTAAAACAATAATATTATTCTTTAAATGAAGCTTTGTGAAAGTCGAATTTCGTTGTGTCTGAATCTAAAAGATGATTAGTCGAATGCCGAGCTATAGAGATCAATATCAAAAAGAATTTGAAATATATGCCGCAAATGCAATACGAATACAGGATATAACTGCTACACAGTGTATATACCTACGTGACTAACTGACTTGTTATAATATCTACGGGTATTTAATAATATTTGTGTCAGAATAGAAATTATTCACTTTAATAGAGAATTATTATTATTCTATACTATTACTATAATAATACGTTTTTATTAAGTAAAGTAATCGATTTATGCAATTTTCTAAAATTATATTTAATAAGTAATATTTTATTCAAAAATTTAATAAACATACTATTCCCAATCACATATTTAATATTACTTAACTTAGGTTAGGTAGGTACTAATAATAATTTATAGGTATGTATTTAAAAATACAAAATACGATTTATAGACGAAAACTGCATGACATACAACAAAAATAAGTGTTAATTAAAAACATTATTATTAAATGTAGGTAGGTATTATAAAAATAGTAATAATTTTTTAACGGTAAAAGAAAAAATAAATATTATTTAATTTTATAAGACTATTTATAATCACTATTCGCCATGGCCCATGAGAATTTTGTTCTTGTAGAGAAAATATTATCTTTATATCTGGCGGTCTATATAATTTATTCACAATTCGAATGTTTACATTTTTTTTTTTTCAATAGGTATTATAACTACGATTTGATTATATATATATAATAAAATATTTAATATATTATTATATAAAATGCATATTAATCGTACTTATTTTTATTTATTACTTCCTAATCGATCCAATTACGAAAAAGTGTTATTTATAATTTATATACATGTTTATAACAACATAGTTGTTTAATATAATAATTAAAAAATTATTCACATTTTCATATTATAATATAGTAACTACTATATAATATAATATTAATGGTAATATATAATTATATATTATATATTTATATTTTTATAACATAATTATTGACAAAATTTGAAAAATCTTACGTAAAAATAGTGTTCACGTGTCAGAGAATCGTGAAAATCAATAATGACCAATATGGAAGTGATTAGAGGTGATATTGTTTAAATACTTGAAAATTATTCACCGTTCATTCTTCTACAGTTCTACACCATTGTTGAGTTTTATTAATAATTATTTTAAAATTTCAACTGATTTGCATTTTATTTTCAATTATATAGCCATATAGGTAAATTAAAATGAGTATAATAGTTATAAAATTTTCAAAGTGCTATCAAATACTTATGACATATTGACATACCTATAACTGTTTATTATTCCTAGGAATGTTTTAAATGCACATTAACTATAGTATACAGTTAAAATAATACTCATATATACTTAACTATTGTAATAAATAAGTCATAATCAATTTGCAAATTTTAAAGATACGAATATAAGAATGAATTCCTATACCTAATACAATATAATGCTAACGACTATAAATCATTGAAGATATAGATACCTTTAGATAAATTATATATTATTAATATTTACTGGATTTGTTGACTTAAATGGTAAAAAACCATGAAAACTATAAAAATTGTCTTGATAATAATTATGATTGTATAATATACAAATACATAAGCCTAAAAATATTGTCATTTGTCATTCACTCATTAGTCATTATATACACACGGCCACATATTTTGTTATAAAATTATATATTCATTATTTAGTGTTTTAGATTCTGAGCGAAGCGAAAAATGTATTGGTTTTACAATGATGTGTGTTTTTTTTTCTTTTTTTATGTCTGAATATACTTTTACTACCCGAAATAATGCTCCGATTTTCACGAATAGCATATAATGTTTCCGATTGGAAAGTGGATGTAGTTAGTACCTATTACTTGTATATTGGCAATTTTGCGCATTAAGATCTGAAAATTTTATTAAAGTATACTTAAATATTACTTAACACGATATCAAAATATTAGAAAAATACCAAGTCTCAATTTTTGTTTATAGGTAGCTGTTTAAAGTTGATCTTTTTAGTTTAGACAAAAATCTTAAAATCCATACGAATTTTCATCTTATTATTTCTCAATACTTTTACAATAAAAATTAGTGGAAAAGCTAAACAATTTGGAAAATTTTTAAAAATTTTATTGAAGTATACTGATTTATATTTTAATGTATTTCCAAAATAGTATAAATTATTATGAATTTTTTTTATAGGTGTTTAAATTTGAAATTTGAGTAGGTAATATAAACATTTAAAATATTTATATGTATTCTTTTATTTCAATATTTATAATAGTGTTAAATAAAATTTCCAAATTATTTTAAAATTTTATTGAAGTATATTTACATATTTGTTAACGTATTTCTCAAGTTTTAGAAAAATCTCAAGCTTTTTTTTTCTATAGCTGTTTATAGAATAAAAAGAAGAGCTGATATTCCTGCCGCAGGGATTCAAGTGTGCAAATCATAGTATTAATTAGAATTTGAATGCAATGATAAACCATTGCATTCCAAAAAGTATTTTGAGCGTAGTTCTGTCAGATATGGGCATTGAGGTGACAAGGGATTTTATGAGCATTTAGCATTTATATTGAACTTAAAGACTGGAAAATTTTATAGGGTGTTTATTTATGTACTAATGTGTACCTATATGGTCCCTATATGTGTGATTAAATTTTGCGTTTTAAATATTTAATAAAAAATGTCAAAATTTTAATCAATAACTACATTATCTGAAAAGTTAATATAAATTTATAATAGCCCAACTAATAATTTATAGAAAAAATCGTACTCAAGTATTATTAATAAGTTTCATTAAGATAAAAGAAGATTAAGATTGAATATGTAATTTAAACTTTAAAGTATATTAATGACTAAGTTTTTTTATATAGTTTGCGAAAAATATTCCTATACATAATATTATTATATGACTTGCGATTTTATGTTTTGTGTACCGAGAAGGCAATAAAACCCTCATATAATATTAAGAAAAGTCGCCTGTAAGTGTTATCAAATAGATTTGTTTCCTGTTTTTATTATTATATACCTATACCTATATATATTTACTATTTAGGAACGTCTGAATCGGGTTGGACCAGGAATTCGAAGATGCTGCCCGAGGCAAACGTCGCGCGCGTGAATGAATATCATATTATAATATTATAATGTGTATACAAGATAATATGTCGAGAGAACCCGTTATAAAACCACGACACCAATCGTATATGCGTATAATATTATATATAATATACGCGTTAAAATAATAATAATGCGTCTAACCATAATATTTTTATAAGATGAAGCACGGAAAAGAAATACTCGCATATATTTTGACGTATACTATATTATATATTTTACCGGTTCCCTTATATTTATATTTATGTATATATACATACATGGGTATTATCTATATTTAATAATTTTATGGACTTGCGTCTTTCTGCGCCTTCGACTCGAAGGGCACCGCACGACGCCGTTGTGTGTGGTCCCGTGCGCTTAAACGGTTTATCGTCGCTATCATATCAAGAATATCATGTTTATAATATTTTATATAGGTAGGTAATGTAGGTATATTATGGGTTAGGATGCTGATCAAACGAAAGGTGAAAAAATCTAAATAAAATGGGATGATAACGACCATAAGGCGCGGATTATACCGAATTCAACGTAGGTACTTAATCGTACAAATCGCGAGTGTTAAGAGAAAATATAGTCCCTATTATCATATTATGTTCGTATATAATAATATATTATATATTCCGTCGTCGAATTCGCAAAACGAACAAACGTCACATCATCGTACCTGTAATAATATATACGATAATAATAATTTATTATGCCCACACAGTATAGTTGTCCTGTTATATATATAAGTATGTAACGCGTATACATTCTTTTTATTCGATATATATATATATATATATATATATGATATCATGTCTCTTATCCGTATAATAATAATTATATATGACCTTCGACGACCTTCTAAAGGCACATAATATATAATATATATATATATATATATATATATATATATATTATATTATTTTAAATTATTAAATGAAAATATAAAACTAGTATTTTTATATTATGATGTACGTATAATATAGATTTTGGTTCGCAGCGAGGATCCAGAGAGAATGCATATGTATTATACGCAGTTATAATCAATTTTAACAAACGTATCACAACAACCCACATAATTTATTATTAAAAAGGTAACCTGACCGGATCGTTTAAGTCTCTGATGAACGCTGTATAGATGCACTTAGTAAAATAGTATATATAATATTATACATACTAAGGTTACATAATCGTTCTGGAGTAATACATTGGTCTTATAGTGTTCTTAATTTATTATTTTTTATTTTTATAAACTTAGTCATTTGAACTTTCACGACTTAAAATCTCAGTTATTCATATAAATATAATTGTATTTATGTTATACCTAATGTAATCATTATATTAGAATGAATGACGAAACAAAATTTGTATAATTCTTGGAATAGAATTATTCATATACGATATCGACAATTATCTATATTATTAATTATTATACATTATTATAATAATTATAGTTCATTAAACTTAAATATTATATTTGCTACACATATATATGTGTGTGTGTGTATATATACCTTTACAAATGTTATTTAGTTTACCTATATGGCTATATATTTATAATGAAATTTATTAATAAAATTAAAATACTAATTTAATTGATCAATCATATAATTTTATAATATAACGTGTTATAAACACGTGTATGTACATAAATATATTTACGAATTACGAACATAATAATTATTTATATGTATTCATATAAGATTATAATGTTTTAAAAAATATTATTTTTATTTTTAAAACCAGACAAAAGTATAAGTTTTAATTTCGAAAATGAGAAACATAAAGCATAATATATGCTATAGATGTAAATATATAATTTTTCATGAATTTCTTTGTTTAATTTTCGTATCAATAGCAATAATGATAATTCTATTTTATATAGACATTTTTCATAAAAATATTATACGTGATTGTACATTTAATACAATATTGAATCCAATACTCAATCGATTTGAAAAACTATTTAGCGCGTTGTAATGCGTAATGTATTGTACATACATAATTATAATATGGTATTATATACGATTTAGAATCTTATCGGTTTGGTTTTGGTATAAAACTATAAACCAACTTATAGAAAACGTTTAGAATAATTCCGTTGAGCATATACTCGTAATTACCGCGTGTATACAAGACATGTGTCTTATATATTATCTTTTACCGCGGCCGTTTAATAACAATTTATAATAATTAATAATGCTCGCGTATATAATATATAACGTTACGAGTAGGTAACATAATATTATAATGTTAACTACTATATGTATAAGAATAATTTACGTTATTATTCGTATTATGATAAGTTATAGTATCCCTACGACGACGACGACGACCACGCGTATAGAACAAACTTTGATGCACAAAACCGATTGTATATAGTACTTGGAGCGGTTTTTGCATTAGATAAACTCGTTTAACGACACACGCGATGGTTATCGTTTTCGCACGCACGCGGATAAAAGATTCGCGATAGATATAATAAAATACATTGACGTATATTATTATAATATGCAAAACCCACCCCGATGTTATTTTATATACATATTATGTGCGTATTATACATATATGATATTATATAGGTACTCGGGTTTCGTCGAAATCGCAGTATATTATATTGTATTATATACAATAATATGCTTAAATGATTAAAAACTCATCTTCCGCAGTAATATTATAATATACATTATTATAAAATGTATCATTTATAATATTTTATGTTCACGCCCGTCTGCGGTTACATATACGGTTACGGTTATAATATATTGTATATACGCGATGTTTGGTGGTCGTTATCGCGTCGAGGGATCGCGGTGGGAGCGGCGTGACGACGACCGGACCCGCGCGCGCCGATCAGGACTATAGTTAGGTCCGGCGGCCGGCGTCGCGTTACCGCGTCTACCTGCACAAACGTTTCCCGTGTCCTGCCATCAACAGACGTTTTAGTCGTCTTGCAAGTCTGTCCAATTCTGTTGACGCGCGTGAGGATAATAATCTAGTGCCGTGTTTGCGGACAATTTTAAAACGCGTATAAATAATATAATACACGTGTGATATTTCATCGTGTACCGATTGACGGAATATAGTAATATTTCGTCTAGTCCGTTTCTTCTCTGTCCTCCGCAATTCGTAATCGTAACACTACACGTTGTACAAACTATAGGAAGAGGCCAGCGTGTATCGTATACAAGACATGAGTTTACCGACTAGCGACGGACTCCGTCGCCGTCGTTGACAAGTCGCCTGTAAACTGCAGACCATCGGCCATTACGCGCATCCCAAGACTAGCCAAAGTCCGAGAAGCCGATCGAAACTTTTGACCCGTCGCCGCGTACCACGCACCGCATGACCATGGTTAGACCGTCGTTACGTCTGTTTCAGTTGCTTCTGTGCACGGCCGCGCTACGATCTACGGCGATGGTCCGCGGCCAGCAGGACACCGACTCTCTGGCCAGCAGCTTCTTCTCGGGTATATTATTTTATAACATATATCTATTATAAACAGCATATTGTATTAAAATTATTATTGTTATTACCTATACATATATATATATATATATATATATATATAATATATATATATATCGTTATTCTATCGTTACGCGTTGTTATACGTATATAGTAATATAGTATATTCACGTGCGCGTGTGATCACCGGTTCGATTCTAATTATTTTTTTTTGGCATTCATACGCATATTATATGATTATATACGAACTTTAACACCGTCGACAATATTAATATTTAATAATAATAATAATAATAATAATAATATATTATGTTATCGCGTAGACTCGACGGCGGAACTAGGACACGAAACTGCGCGACGTATAACGGTACCGGCCCGGCGTAAAACAATCGGCGCGCGAGTGTGAGCATAGGACGTTTTTATAAAGAAAGCGTTTGACCCCGATCAGCCATACAGGTATGGGTACGTTGTCACCGTCTCAGCGGTATAATATAGGTACACTCGTCAGCGTTTTAAACGCGTCTCGTCGCACGTCGTCCGTTGTTTTACGCCCACTTCTGACGCGCATAATATAATAATTAACAATAATATTATCTGCCATTACACCGCGTTGATATTATAGATATGTGTGTAATACATACATACATATTATATCGACCTTGCCGGTTACTGAACCTGAACGTGACGATAAAATATTATTATTGTTGTATACCCGATATAAATATATAATCAATTTTCGTCTTGTCCTAGTCCCGAACGACGTGTTGGTATATTATTATTATTTCGGGTAATAATACATTATAATAATATGTGTAAGCCTGTACCGCGTCCCGATCCGGCGTACAATTATAATATACGAGTATATTGGCTATTGGCTATTGGCAAGCTAAGGTAGCGCAATATATAAAAGTCGATATTTTGGGAGACTATAAAAGTATATTATATACATTTATCATTATACAAAGTATTTTCTAACATTTTCATGGGCTTTACGTTTGAAGTTGAGGAGTTAAAGCCGTCCTAAATCCCTTGCTCTCATTTGCGCCTCCTGATGACATGGCATATACAGACTGTGCCAGTCGAACTCGCAGTGGTCATAATGGTATATCGATTATCCGGACGATAGGTTAGTAAGTCCTACGTAGTTTTAATTATTTGTGTGAGAAAATCGCGTTTTAATATTAGCCTCGTCACATTCGAAATACAATAATCTCTTTATATATACAAAATAGAATGTATTATTACGATTCTCAGGAAAACGGATGGGTAACGGTAATGTAATTATTGAGTGGGTATCAGCGCTAATAAAATACGAAAGAAGCCGAGAACTACTATATAATATATATTCGTTTAAAATATGTTTTCGTCTAAAAATCCGCACAGTCATTTTATTCGTACACAGATAAAAAATATATTTTCTCAACTACACGTTTTAATACTCATAATAATATATTCAAATTAAATTACTTTCGTTAAATTTAAGTGCGTACAATTTTTTGTAATCACTAATCTTCATAACCGATAAATAAACGATCCCTTTTTAAGTATCATTATTTGCATAAAATAGAAAACTATACTCGTATATTTTGCCTAAATAGTGATCGGACTGTCTTAATACCACCTATACTCGAAATGTGTTTAATAGAAGATTAATTATTTAATTAAAAAATATCTGCAACTACACAGAATCTAAAATTAATTATTCATTCAAAAATCAACATGTGTTCTAGCTGTGTATTCAATTCAATGTTTTTAATTCTTTAGGAGTTTCCCAGAATATTCTTGTAACGATTAGTGCTCAACAAGCAAAACAATTTGAGAACCGCTAGTCTATAGTAACTATAGTACACGTTTATTATTATTATAATTTATAGGTAGGTAGGTACTATATTTTTATGGATTATCCAAAAATTAGCCTACCTACATTGAGTACCTATCCAAAGAGTAAACATAATCGTACGGGTTCTAAGAGTAAAAAATTATACATGGGTGTATCAAAAAATGAAGATGTTAATTTTGAAACTCGTTTCGATTTGAACAGGTTTCCGTTATGTTTTCAAGGTGTTGGGCGTAGAATACGGTTTAATTCACAAAATCCGTAATATTATCGTAATATTATCGTCAAAATGATAATTTCAATAATATAAATAACAATATTAACACTGTATACGTGTAATTATTATCACATAAACGTGTAATTAAAAATTTACTCGATCTAGTCATCACGATGATGAACGTGCGATCATTATTTGATTTTTTTTTTTTTTTTTACTGTTCGAAATATTATAATAAGGTGTAGCCGTTAAAATTAATTTCTTGACGTGCATAATATTTCGTTTTAATAACGTGTTTTTGAGATACGCATAATGTACATTGTATGTTATCTACATGAATGATAAATCATTCGAACTTACTACCGTGGAGTACTATTAGGTGTGTCTATAAATTATTGCATCCCTCTCCCACCAAAATACCAAATATATAATATACAGTAATTCACTTAAAACTCATCTCGATATAGTTATAGCGAATACGGGACATTTCTTCTCCCTACAGTAATTTTGTTTTAAAGTAAAATATTTTTTCTCCCATTATAATATTAAATTAATATAATGTCCATTACGTTACGTGGTATACTCGTATTCGTACATTTCATAAGTGATCCGTATATTTTTTTATATACTTAATGATGTATATTATAATATTGCATTTTTGTCACTTTGACAGTTTGATTTATTTAAACATACAGCATGTTATTTTTAAAAATTAAATAATTTGACCATTTAGATAATTTCTTTACTATTATTATTTATTATACGTATTGAATAGATTACGCTAAAGTATAAATAATTTATACGCTCGTATTGTAAGAAACTTATATTACAATGACAAAACTACAAAGAAAAAAAAAAGGAATTGTGAAAACAAGTATACAATATTATTCGTATATGAGGCGCGTGTAAAAATTTACCGTCGGGACGCCGCGGATATCCGTTGATGGGCGAAAATTATCCCTGCCGATAGCGGCGCTCGTATATTACGCTCGTTCGCTTGTTTGTTACCGTTATGGAAACGTGCGCGTTGCGCGAGACCGTTATATATGCACAATGTGCGGAAGGAATATATACGCATTGGCGTGTGACCCGAATACCTACTTGTGTGTTGTTATTATCATTATTATGTCGCTGAAATTTTAGTTTTATTATTATTATTGTTGTTATAGTTGTTATTGTGAGCGTGAATGTTATTTGGATATTGTACATTATGAATATAGGTTTGCTGGACACCATCACCAGCACAGCGGACAGCAAGGATTGTCCGGGCGTTTGCGTGCATACGTTGGCCACGCTCATATGTTATGAGGTACTCGAAAACGTCAAGTGTCCCAGCGCCACGATGCGTTGCTGCGTTGAACCACCTCCGCTGGCGGCCAACAGTACGACGGCCGTAGCGATCGCCAACAAGGTGGACCAGACCACACCGGCGACCAATTCCAACGCCAGACCACAGGTGAGTGAAATCCCTGTGCGACGCTAATAATTCGCGCGCCGTATGACGTTACTTTTGATATACTATAGATATATTCGCAGATATTTCATTTTTCAGGTCTCGTCCAACAACAAACAACAGCAGAGACCGACCGTTGACACTCACTCCACGAACAATCCTGGTAAGAAGATAAACTAATACTATTATAGTAACTGGGCGAATTTTTTTTCTTTTATTGATGGGAATATTATCAGAGTATTATATTACGTATTATATTTTTATATAATAATAATAATAATAATAATAATAATAATAATAATAATAATAATAATAATAATAATAATAATAATAATAATAATAATAATAATAATAATAATAATAATAATCGTTATATAGCTACGTCCGAAGTTGTATAATCGATTGTTATTGTTTTCTCTTAATAATTTTCGTTAATTTTTCATCTCACGGAAGGCAACGTATGTCCGGGAGTATGCGTTGCCGAGAAGATAGCCGACTACTGCGAAGCCCTATTGAACGTGACGGAAATGTGCAAGACGGGATTGCGTTGTTGCGTGTCTAAAGACGCTTTTGCCGGAGCCGAACACCTCGTTGTATTGGACAGGAATTCTACAAGGATTAGCACGAACAATGCGCCGCACCGGCCGCCCCCGGCGTCCACGGTAGCAACGACGGCGGCGACTACGACGACGATGACGACGACGATGTTCACCGCAGCACCACCAATTGGCAGCAAACAGTGTCGCGGCGAATGTGTTAGCGGATTATTTGCGCTGTTCTGCGATGACGTGGACTCCGACGCGTATTGTCCAGGCGAAGACAGCAGTTGTTGCGTAACCGCACCCGCGGACACCACAGCGGGTGGTACGAGTCAACAACCATCGTCGACAATGTCGCCACCACCGATAAAACAGTCATCACGTCCGACGGCCACCGTTGCGACGACTACAGCGTCCGGGCCACCATTGCCCAAGTGCCCTGGTTTTTGTCTCCTCAACCTGATGGCCGCGTTCTGCGAACGTCCGTCCGTTTTGATCTCCCACACGTCTACGTGCAAACGTGGCTCGGTGTGTTGCGACAGTACCAGAACCGCCGCCCAGTCGACGACGCACACGCACACGCAAAAGCCTAAACCACGACCGCCAGCGCCAACCACTACCACAACGACCATGCCGCCACCGCCACCCGACAGTCGACCAGAATGTCCGGGATCGTGCATCGTTCCTTACTTGTCATTTACATGTTTCAGTAAGTTAATAAAACGTAACAATAATATAATGTATTTTTATAATATATGATCAAAACGACTGCAGTAAAAAAAAAATAGTCATACTAAATCGTTTTTATACCCGATATACCTAATAATAATTTTGTTCTATTTTTTTGAAAATTAGAGAAAACTACGCTAGGAATTTTACACGATATATTATTATAATTTATAATTATATAATACGACATAATGGTATAACGTTATTTTTACAATGAAGATGTAATTTTAATGAGTAAAAATGACGTATATTTTTGTACACTGATTATTCGTGTATAAACCTGGATGAATATTACGTAATATTACGTCCGTATTTGTAGGAAACGCTGAAATGACGGACGTGTTTAAGTGCCGGAAACCGGGGACACAGTGTTGCGCTTCAAAAACTCAGATTCGAGAAGTGATCGAACAGAAGACGGGCATCGTAAATCAAGGACTCAATCCACCTCAATCCACTCCTCAAAACTATGGTGGATATACTCACCGAAATGATACCTTACAGCCATATAGACCGCACGTACCAAGTTCATTGCAAATATATACCCCATCGCCTAGTGAGCACATAATATTTATATTATTTTTAATATTATTATTATTAAGAATATATTCGTTGTCCGTTTATATACGTAATATGTAAAATTCTAAACATGAATATTACCATGGGACCTTTTATCGATAGTTTAAAAATTAATATTAATATTAGTTATTGTTGTAGTTATTTGTTTTGGATATTTTCAATTAAATTCCTATACAAATTACACACATAAAGTTAAAATATAAATTAAATTATCGAAAATGTTTAACTATGACAACTAATCTACCAATTATATTATTATATCTTACCGTAGTATTCGGATATCTATGTACGACTGTACGAGTATATGAGTATTATTGAGTGTTAAATGAAAAATGAAATTATTTGACTTTTACCTATTCGTCATACGATTTAAAATCGTATTAAACGTCCTAACGCATTATTTATAATATTATTATATTCCAACAGGTGTAACTTATAAAAAATTCTATAAGTGTGCCACCTACATTTTACAACAATGCCAATAATTTCTATAATTTCTATAATTTCTATATATTATGATGTATTTGTGTCTATATACAAGTGTTCAGATGATAAACGTAATAATTTATAAATGTATGCATTATAATATAACAATATAGCATATAGCGCATTACGTATATAATAGTGAAATAGTATAAAACTTTACACTCAAACGCGTAAACTGTAATACTAATATTGTATGACGATGACAATAACATTGGAATTTTTATTTATTTTTTTTTATTTTAATGTATAATTTATATTTTTATATTATATGAAGCAGTTTACGATGGATATTGTGTATTCAATAATTCTCGTCAAGTGAAATATTTAAAATCGTTATTTTATCATTTCATCATTACAAATAATAATTTTGTAATTTGTTTCCAGTGGATTATTCGGCGAACCCGACCGTTTCCACGTTGACCACTACGAATCCTGTATCGTCCAAACCATCTACTTACAGTAAGTACGTATGTGGTGTCAAAGGAACATCCAGAACGCGGACATCGAGAGTAGTCGGGGGCGAAGACGCGGACGCAGCCGAATGGTGTTGGCAAGTGGCCTTGATCAATTCATTAAATCAATATCTTTGTGGCGGTGCATTGATCGGCACCCAGTGGGTGTTAACTGCAGCGCATTGTGTTACCAAGTAAGTTCGTGTTTTGTTAGATAACAATACGTAAAAAAAATAAGTTTCCTGTTATCAATAGTAATTAGTATAAGACTATACGAGTAAGTAAATATAATAAGTAATTTATATGAATTTATAATTTGCCTTAAACTTATGAAAATATTGTGCTATATTATTATAGATAAGTAAAAAATATTTTTTATTTTTTTTTAATAACTTATTTTGTTTATGTAATTTTCTTAAAAATTTCTGTTATTTTATATGCAAATATGTATATATTTTACATAAAATATATAGCATAATATTATATTTGCTGATAATTATTAATTTATCGCATTCAAGTTGGTTTCATTTTATAAAATTCATAATTTATTTAAGAATTTTATGTTATTTTGCATAATATTCTCTGGATTTTTTGTATTTTATAATTATGTAGACTAAACGATTATAATAATAATAATAATAATAATAATAATAATAATAAAATTCTACTCTGTTTCTCCTCTCATTGTTCTAAATTTCAACATCGATTTATATAATATTAAAATATAATTCTAACGTGTATAATCTGTCATATCATCTATTTTTCTCATCCGTTACTAATGACACTTCATTAATAATTTTAACGAAACAATGCAATACGATGAAACGCGTTAGGAAACATTTTTGTCGTATAATTTCAATATTTTTCGAATGTACACGATCATTTTTGATAAAAAAAAATATTTTTTGATTTCGTTTTCGTGTCTTTAAATTGCTTTATGCCTAGAGCATTGCTAGTTTTTTTTTTTTTGTTAAATAATGGCGCAGTAGAGAGGGTATTACACCCTGTGTGGGTCGTCCTTCTTCTAGAGCATTGCTAGTATATTATTATTAACAATACCTATACTAAATCGAATTTTTAAATAAACAATGATAATGATTAAATTTAATATATTTCATTATTTCATTTAAACACAATAAAATAAACGATGAATATAATATATTAATAATATCACTACTGTTCATGGCAGTAATTTTACGATTCTTAAGGAAATTGAATTTCGCGGCTTCCTGTCAAAATTCAAATAAACAGATATGACGGTTACAATATTATTATAATTTATAGGTATACAAGTTTTTGTTTTCCTTCTGGTTCGGGGCCTCATAATGTTAATAATTATAATCATATAATAATGTACCTATACTTTCACTCGTCCGTTTTCGTTCTTTCAGCATCGTCAGATCCGGCGACGCCATTTACGTACGCGTGGGTGACCACGATCTGACTAGAAAATACGGAAGTCCCGGCGCGCAGACCCTACGCGTAGCCACTACTTATATCCATCACAATCATAACTCGCAGACCCTGGACAATGACATCGCTCTACTCAAATTACACGGTCAAGCCGAGTTGAAGGACGGCGTGTGTCTGGTGTGTCTGCCAGCCAGGGGCGTCAATCACGCGGCTGGCAAGAGGTGCACGGTGACGGGGTACGGGTACATGGGCGAGGCCGGTCCGATCCCTTTGCGAATCCGAGAAGCCGAAATCCCCGTCGTCAGTGACACGGAATGCATACGCAAGATCAATGCGGTCACCGAGAAAATATTCATACTGCCGGCCAGTAGTTTTTGCGCTGGCGGAGAATCTGGAAATGATGCCTGTCAGGTTAGTGCAACAATGGCTCATAATATTATTATATGCCATAAATCCATCATAATAACCACGCAGTTTTGAAACTTAATAAATTTATGCGTGTTCGTTTTATACGCAGTATTTGATTTCGAATAAATACTTTTTTATAGGGAGATGGCGGTGGACCTTTAGTGTGTCAAGACGATGGTTTTTTCGAATTGGCTGGATTGGTGTCTTGGGGATTTGGATGTGGCAGAATAGACGTACCAGGCGTATACGTTAAGGTATCATCGTTTATTGGTTGGATCAATCAAATAATAAGTGTTAATAATTTGTAATTATCCACGGATAAACATGATCTAAAATTTAAAGAAGAACCTTTATCTAAATTTAATTTTAATTAGTTAATTAATATTATTTATTCGTTTTGTATATTATGTTTCAAGAAATTTAACATAAATAATAAAATATTGTTTGTATTTTTAGAATAATTTTATCGATATATAGTCGAAAATATAAAAATTAATTGTGATTAAAAAAATAAAGAAAAACAATTATTTATTTTTGTTTGTATGTATATAAAATTCTAAAAATTATTTTTATAATAAATTTATTAATGACATAAAAATATCGTACCAATTCATGTCGGTCAGTAATACAATATTAAAGCAATTTGTATATATAAGTGTTTCATATTTTTCTTTTTTAGAAGAAAAAAAGCAAAATTTACTAAAAAATCAGTGATATATTTATGTTTAGAGATAATATACTCTTATTATTCGTTATTTTTTAATATCTATTATTAAATAAAAATATATTGTATAAATAAACACTAAATGTAAACATATTTTATTTGTATTTATTTATGTTTTATGATAATTAAATTATTGTATTTATATGATATTAATACATTATAATCATATAATTCTCGTACTTATCAATTTAGTCATTTAAAATTTTAAAAACACATATAACATACTCGTATACTAATAGTTAAACTAAAATAATGTTAAAATTGATTATTTTATTATTTTAAGATAAAATGCAGATATGAGATATCTATTACACAAAGTGATCTTTATTTATAGATAATCATAATGTATGAATAAAAACATTTTTTACGAGTAAGGTATACGTATATTAAAATATTAAATATATAATATATAATTAAAATTTACTTTACTAATAGGTACGTCAATAGGCTTTATTTGAATTTTAACATTATAATAGTTAAAAAAAATGTTGAACTATTTTATAAACTATTAATATATACCTACCAACATAGTGTGATAATAATAAATAATCGTAGCATATTATTATAGTTAGATAATTGGTGTATAAGAATAATTATTTATTAAAAAGAAGAGCTGATACTCCTGCCGCAGGGATGAAGGTGTACAAATCATAGTGTTTAATTTTAAATAGAATTTAATGCAATGATAAGCCATCGCAATCAAAAAAATGATTTTGAGCGAAGTTTAGTCAGATAATGTAGATTTTGATTAAAATTTTGACATTTTTTATTAAATATTTAAAACGCAAAATGTTAGCACACATACAGTGACCATATGGGTACATAGGTATATAGGTATATAGTACATAAATAAACACCCTATAATTTTCAAGTTCAATATAAATGCTAAAAAATCCCTTGTTACCTAAATACCCAAATGTCAAATATCTAACAGAACTTCGCACAAAATACTTTTTTCGAATATATAATGGTTTATCATTGCATTCAAATTCTAATTAATATAAAACACTATGATTTGCACACCGTGTGCAAAGCACACCTGTATCCCTGTAGCAGGAGTATCAGCTCTTCTTTTTTATACTTTAAACAGCTATAAAAAAAAAAAAGAAAAATCGTAAATGTAATAATTCACAATTAATTGGAACGGAATTAAGTAAAATGTATTTACCTAAGGTTCAATAAAATTTTCAAAATTTGTAAAAAAATTTTGTCTATTTTATTTACTATTATTGTAATATTAGAAGAAAAATTCATATAAATTACTTTAAATATTGAGTTTACTAAAATTTCAACATTAAATACCTATAAAAAAAAAAAAAAAATAAGTCTCGAGATATTCCTAATATTTTAAAAATACGTTAAGCTATATATCAGTATGTTTCAATAAAATTTTCAAAAACTTTCCAAATTTTTTGGCTTTTCTATTAATTTTTATTGTAGAAGTATTGAGAAATAATAAGAAGAATATTCGTATGGATTCTAAGATTTCCGTTTAGGTAAACTAAAAATATTAACTTTAAACATAAAAAAAATATAAAATTTTATAAAAAAAGATTGAAACTTGGGGTTTTTTTAATATTGTGATATCATGTTGAGTAATATATAAGTATACTTCACTACTTAAGTATTATTTTCAGATCTTAATGCCTTAAATTGCCAATTTTATCAATCATAATACACATAAAAACGAGAATTTTACGAAATATTCAAAGTCCTATATTTTGTAGAAAAATTAACGTAACGGTTCCAAAATTTTATCACATATATATAGTATTTTTGTGAACATCTAAATGTCTTTAACTTCAAAATTGCCTGAGTTATCGTGAAATATTGAAATTGAATTAGTAGAAATTTCAGTTTTCGTGAAAAATGCCATTTTTTCGTCGTTTTTTCTATCTCATAGGGTCGATTTTGAGAAATTCTAAAAATGACCTAAATAAAGTACCAACTACATTTACTTTCCAACCAGAAACATGTGCTATTCGTGAAAATCGGAGCTTTATTTCGGATAGTCAAAGTGTCTTCAGATATAAAAACAAAAAAACAAAAGACACACATCATTGTAAAACCAATACATTTTTCACTTCGCTCAAAAGTCAAAATCTAAAAAGTTAGATTAGTGAAATTATAAATATTTATGAAATCAGCCATGGTATGTGCTATTATTTGGAGTGTATTGGTAATAGTTAGGTGTTGTACGTTTGTTATGTGTTTTGAGGTTAGTCATTATAGTTATGCTGTATTGGTTACATTAATATGGGCTTTTTACGTACGAAACTCGATTTTGGACAGTATAATAGAAGTCTATACAAAAAAAAATATTTCGTCTAGTTGTACTTTAATTAATTCAAAATATTGAGTGACATACGCATTGAACGATGTATTAAAAATTAATTTTTATAATATTATATTGAAATTAAAATGAAATATTTTTCAATTACAAATACATCCAGAAAAATCAATTTAATGTTTTAAATTTCAAAATATTTATTTTGTTACTATGATTTATTGCACCTGCATAGTCAAAAAATGATAATTATTTTTATTATGAATCTTAATTTAAAATATTCACGTACTTAACCCGTTATAATCTATCGATGTAGGCTTCCTTTGGAATGTTTCCATCTCAATTATTTAACGTCTATTTAAAAATATATAAAATAATACGTATTATATTAATACAATTTTTTTTTAATGTAAACTTTAACTTATTTTTAAACAAAACTAAAAAATTAGACCATTGGTTTTATTATTATAGTGTAAACTATTAAAAAAAATTGAAATTCATCGATTTCATTGTTATTTACAAATTGTTTTGTTAAAACAATAACGAATAAAAAAGTAGTAATTCATTTCGACAAATAATTTGACATAACTTATATATTATATTAAATCTTAAATTTTAAGATTTTAGATTTTAAGTTAATACTTTTTCACGAAACAGTGCCACGTTTAAATTTAACTACATAATTTATATTAAATTAAAAACTTTCTCTATGCATTTTTATAATAATATTATTTATTACACTTCCTACACGAGTAAACATTTGAAAATTCTATTATAGGCAGTGTTAAAAATAGTTTCGATGGTGAATTTATTTTATTTATTTACATTTACATCATCTTATGGAATTTATAAAGTATGCAATATATTTTCACGAATGAAATACATAACTGTAAACATTAGTCACATTATTGGATTATTTTTTAATGGCTACTATATATTATATAATTTAATATACCTACAACTTAATGAACGGAGAAAAATTAAAATAATATGAAATATTTTATAAACAAGTTTCGGACATATTATTTGTTGGATAATTTATTAACTATTAATAATATTTCTAAAAAAAAAAAAAAAAAAAAATACAAAACAAAATTAGACACTATAAGTGGTATTACTGTTCCAGTTAAAATAATTTAAAAAATAATAAATCTGCAATTACTTCAATCATAGCATAATATATGATATACATATATCATATATCTTATGTATTTAATTGGTTATAAAATTACAGCATACGTAGTACGTATATTCGTAGATATGTAAAATCAATAAATTTTATCTATTTAGTTCACTTATTCGTATTGATTAAATTTTTACACCAATATTCTAAAAGATTGATTTAATTCCAAATTAAAGAGTAAATATAACACGGGTTAAGTTAAATATGTACCTATTTAAGTATTTAATAATAAGCAATAAAATTAATTTGTGTATTTGGGTGGTCTGGTCAATTATTATTGTTATAATATGAGTATTATCATTGAGTGTTTGTCATATAAAAAAAAAAATTAAAAAAAAATTCCACGTGTCATATTATTAAAATTATATATGTTACACTATATTCATATTAAGTCCAATTTCTATTTAATGTGATTGATAATATTTTAAAAATATTTTTGAATATCACGTCGAGATGTGATATGCCACTATAACACTCTGGTTCGATTCGTAACTACGGGGGACTAACTATTAATCGTCATTCGTCTTCTTTAATAGATGACGTCTAACATTTTTCAAAAAAAGTTCATTTGTCATGTTCACGCGAGCATAAAACACTTTCATACGGATCTTAAAAATAGTTACAATAATAATAATAATAACAATTCAGTGAAAGTCAGAATTCACGTTAAATGCCTTAAAATACACGTAGGGTTACGTTACATACATTATGAAAAATTTATTTTATTTTTTCGTACTAGTTTAAGTCACTCGTCCTGCATTATATTCTCATGTCATAGGTCATATTATTAATTTCACACTATACATTTTTATATTATTAGACAAGTTTAAAAATCGCACATTTAACAATTAATATATACAACAGTGTAATATTATAATTAATAATATATATTATTTTCAAAAAAAATCTCAAAAATTAATACTAATATTTGATTTGTATACCTTACGATAATATTATAATAAACAGAAAAAACAAAGTGTTAATTTGTTTAGATGATTCAGTGAATTATTAATATAACATAATAGTTTTTTATATTTAATTCAAATTCAAGACTAAATTTTTTTATTTCCTCACTAATATTACTATATAGTAATCATTCTTCCTATCATGCGTATATGATTCTATATTTCTACTTGATAATAGAAATTTACGATAATTGTATTGAATAGTCGTATATTTCTAAAAATAATTATATTATTATAGTAATTTTAATTACACATTAAAAAATAATTACTACAAAACAATATGCGACATTTATTTTTAAAGTAAAAAATGTACCAACATGTGGTTTCTTTAAATTTTTTATTTTTCTTTAATTATTATTATTTTTTTTTAACAAAAAAAATTATATTTTATTTTTTTTCAAATATTATAATATTAATAATATATTCAACACGCTATAAAATAAATAAATAAATAAATAATTTTTTATTTATTAATTCAGTGTCATAAGTTCATAACCATAAAAATTATATATATATATATATATATATATATCAAATATCATTGCATAATAATAATAATTATAGTTATACAATATTATTTATTAAATATATACAATATACTAATATAATATTCCTATAGTTATATTAAATTTCTTTCGTTTACTGCTCTCAGTCTGTCACATATATTATTCGTCAAGACTTTATTTATTTATATTTTTGTATTTATATGTTAATTATCTATAAATCAATAAATATTTTAAAATAATTATTTTGTATTTTATTAATGCATACTTTTTCATGTACCTACCTACTTATTTCATTTTATTTATATTAATGATAAACAAAATAATAAAAAACAAAACATATTATATTAATTAAACTCTACAACCTATATAGTTAAGATTAAAATATCAATGATTACAATTTACACATAATATACATAAACGGTACTTGGTGAAATAACGATAAAAATAGAAATACCGTTTTTTGTCAACATATTACCTATTATATTGATACGTATCGAATTTCGCAACCGGTTATGAGTACCTATTGACGTATTGCCATTATACAGGTTTTTTTTTTAAATCTGTTTATTTTACATAATTCTTAAAACTGTATATTTTCAAGAATATTAAAATTACTTCTAATAATATTGTTTACAATATTCAGTTCAATTCTAGTCAATTTATATTACAACTTTTATCAAAAATTTATCCAATTCCATTATTTTAATAATAAGTATAGTATAAATTAATTTGACCTGATTAATAATATAATGTTATATATAATAAAAATTAATAATAATAAATAAATATATTATATATTTTGTACTTACCTAAATGTATAATATGAAATAGATTATACATATCACAAATTGTCATTTAAATACAATACTGCACCTATTATTTCCCAGATCTCATATGTAAAATATTGTATGTATTTCATTTTATGTGCGAGTAGATTTGTTTTTTAAGCTTTAAAATAATAATATACCTATTATTCGAAATGAAAGAAAGTGGTTTATCAAGATATAAAATTTTATTATATAAATAAAAATAATGTAATAATGATATATATTATGCGTATGTATCACACGTTATTGGTATGACACAAATTTTGTTTATTCAGGAAAAATGCAATTTCGCGAAATATCAGATTAAATTGTATGATTGAATCAATTAATAATAATATGTTTTATTGTTAGTGAATGTATCTTTATAATGTATTCACAGAATATTATTTTCAAGATAACTACTTACTTCAAATCAAACATATCATATTTATGAAAGAAATCATTTTTGTAGTATTAATAGAAAAGCTGTTCGTACGGTTATAAAATATTAGGGTAATATTGTATATATAATTGTAAAAATGTATTAACTACCTAGTTAAAATTTGAATAAATTTTTCAGAGTATAATAATACATTTTATTATTCGAATATTCGGTAATCTAAGACGAAATAAATTTTTTTAAACTTTTTTTATATAATGAGTGCGAAAATGAATATTCAAAAACAATTTAATCTAAAAACATAATATAATATTCAAAATAGCTACGAATAAATATATTATTATATAATAAATATATCGAATACCTAAACATTTGTAAGTTTTTTGATATTCTTATAATTTATATTTTAATAAACATATTATATTATTGAAATCAAAATGTTAAATTATTTCCAAAATATTTAATTTTCGTAATTTTTAATCCTTTTTTGAAAATTATATTTCACAGTTAAATGACCAGAGGCAATTGATAAAATGTTCAATATTTGCGAACTTGTTTGACAAGATTTACTTACATTTTTTTTTTTCAATTAACAATATGCAAGTAATAAACTATTTAATTTATAAACCTATCAAATACATCGATGCAACTTTGATTGATTATCGCATATTGGAGGGGAGAATTGTAGAAAGAAGAACAGTAAATTTAAAACTAACCAGTAGTCTTTGTATAGACATTGTTCATTATACGCAGTAGTTTGTTAAATATTATTGAACATTTCGTTTAAATCTCTTGGAATGTCGCACCATAAAAGGTAGGTGTATTAACTATAAACCATTTTCTAAAATTAGCACTTTTACTAAAAATATTTGTTACCTAATACAAAATTACAATATTAAAAGTTAATGTAAACATACAAATAAAAAAAATTATTAAATAAATACGAATGGCTTTGACATTTTAAATTCACTACCTACTTGTTTTTATTTTAATATTTGTTTATATTCCACTTTTCAAATTTCTAATACCTTATAGTTTTAATTCTATTTATACCTACCAATGAAAATGTAATTTATTTAAATTTTACATATGTTTGTATATTTCATACTTAATATTTAATTTAAAATTAATTAAAATAAGTATACATTTTACGTATAATTTTGTATTTTTATCCATCTAACATACAATAATATTTTATATTTTATATGAATATATGAATATAATATGTTATATTAAACGATTACATTAAAAGAATACCAATATACTGTAACATGATTATTAAAACGTTAAAAAAAACTACTATATTAATATGTGGTAAATTATATTAATTTTAAATAGAAATTAATTAATCAAATAAAGTATAAAATAAAGGACTAAACAATATAGAATATAAAACATATAATGTTATGTAGGATAAATTGTGTATTTCTATTACTTGAAAAAATCTATTGACAATTTGTACGTGTATGATGTGCGTTTTTTAAAGACCTTGACCCATAAGGTTTGGTCTTGAATCTTAGTATAGGATATTATTTTGTATTCATCTCACTGCCAGTAGGTAGTAAATGTTCCTAAATAATAAAGATAGCATTATTTTGTATTTTACAGAACAAAATGCACGAGTATATATTAAAATAATAGTCTATACTCAGAAATCGCACGACGCTTGTAAAATTTTTATTGTACTCTATTTTTGTGCAAGTAACAAGTTTGATTGATAAATATTAACTATTGTTTCTTTAACCACAGGTAGTTACAGAAAAAAAATTGAAGAACTTTAGAATTTTAGTAGTTTAGTACATATCGTTATTATTTTAAATAATAATTGTATTATTATAATTATACTTGTAAATACTAAATATAACAAGTATTTCATTTTGAAATTATTCAGTTTCAATCTATAGGTACTATTAATACGTATCGTATATAATAATCGAATCAATATTGTTCGTATAAAGGTACTTATCGTTTACGATGCAGAACACGACATCATTTATTTAAATCTAACCTGATTTGAATCTCGTATTAGAAAACTATAATAGAGGAGACAAATATACGCGTAAACAAATAAACAAAAAAATACTAATCAGTTTTGCCCTGTAATTTGCAAATATTATTTTCTAGGTCAGTTCATACGGTCATAGAACTTTGCGTATTCGCTCTTCACAATTAAACTTACGGTACTCCAAGTACGTGTCCGTACGAATTGCACTGTATATCTCATGCATACTAATAATGTGTGTCAACTATCAGAGCATAGGCGTGTCTTAGGTGACTTTATTGTAAATAAGTTTTTTTTTTTTTTTGTATTCGTCTTCGTAGTCAAATGACTCATCTTATAAATATAACATAACTCCATTATGTTCCAATATATCACGGAGATGATATTAAGACGCGAAACTGCGAAATAACCAACACTTTGTCGCCGAACGCCGTCCGAACTGTTACTTCCGCATTTAATTCACGGGCAAACTTGTTTTCTGTTTTAGGCACGTCATCGTCATGCTGCTCCTCACTATCGTTGTGTGCTTAGTGACCTCGTTGCCGGCTTCGATGAACTTGCCGCTTATAGACCCAGGTAAGCTTTATTTTATATTAAGGTTTTGTGGAAACCCCACATTTAATTAAGTAATTATTGAACGTTTAAAATGTCAAAAATAATTAAATTGCGTTGGACGATATTAAAAAAAAAAAATCATACAAAATGTATTCATATACATCGTAAGTAAAAATTCAATACCTAATATTAAATCGCAATTCATTTAACATAACGCTCGATTTAACTTTCTCCTTTCTTGTTGCGTATAAAATAATAAATCTATAGGACGATCCAAATTTTACGTTAGAACTTAAAAAAATGGTAGTGTTATTACTTGTACGTTTTGAATATTATTGTCATTGCGTTTAGAACGTAGAAATTATAATTATTTTATCCTGATTGTGTTATTCATTTTATTTTCAGGACTTTTTGTAATATCGGGGGTTACAACATGTGGCGAAAGTTTTGGTTATTGCCTCCTAGGTAGTGACTGCACCATGGATGATGATTTATTGGCAGATTCATCTGGAAATTGTGACGGCTTGAAACGTGCATTCACACCGAGTGCCCCTTTTGTATGTTGTAAGTTCAATAAAAAGAGACTACAATCAAAAGTACCGATAACGAATTCTGTTACCAAAATTGGTAACTCAAATGAAACTAGATTTAAATTACCAAAAAATATAAGAGAGAACATTATAGATTATTCAAAAATAGAGAATGATCAATTGGCAAAACTTAACCAGATTGGTTTAGTAGTAAAAAAAATTGTTGAACAATTAATCAATGAATCTGCTAATAATATTAAAGCTGATGAAATTATGTTTTACAAAAAAGAAAAATTGGAAGAAAATACAATTAGAAATGAAATAAAAGAAGAATTACCGATAAACACCAATGAAACTGAAATAATAGAAACAACTATAAACCCTTCAAAAATAGAAGAAATAACATCAGTTGATGAAAATTTAAAAACAGAAATGCCCTTAGATAATAAAGATATAATGGGAACCAATAAATGTAATACAACTGAAGAAAGAACAGATGAATTGACAATTGAAGATGAATTTAAGTATGAAAAAGATATTTGTCAAAAAATATGTAAGAGTGAAGTAACGTTTATAGTAGAAAAAAAACCCATATGTTATGGAACGCTTTTAGATGCCCTTTGGATACTAACCTCAGCTACATGTGCGTCCAGGTAAAATAAAAACAAACGTAATTACGTAAAAATAAAATATTATTTATTTTATGCAAATAATGTTGTTATTGAAATTAATTCAGCGAAAGAAAAAGTATTATAATATTATTTATTATTTTCATTATTATAATTTATAACATTTTAATAAAATTAATTATTTTTTAATAGCATTTAAATCTTTATCAGATAAATAAAATAAACTATATTATATAGATAAATACACTATTTTATGTTATTTATGAAAATTTTCTCGTATAATATTATTATATTTTTAAATAAAAAAATTTGTTATCGATCTAAATTTTCTACATAAAAAAAAATTATATTAATATATTATTATGTGAACTAAATTTTGTTTTTATATACGAGTATATATATATTTATAGTGTTATTTATAGTGAAATAAAATGTTTTCTTGTATGTTACAAATAAGTAATATAAAATATTGAGCTAAGTTATTTTATTACCCATAAAGTATTTAATGTTTTAATATCAATATTATAATTAAAATGATTAAAAAATGGCTAACTTATATCTAAATGACATTAAAGATAAACTTATATAATAATTTCTTAAATATTAAAATTGCATTTTATAATATTAATATGATAATTATATTACAGATTAAACAAAGCTGATATAAGGAAAGTGGTCGTCAGTCGTAAAGACTTGGTTGGATCGTCATTGAGTATTTCGAATATCTTGGTACACGAGAATTTTAAATCGCCCATATCTAATAGCGCACCAGAAAACAACGATTTAGGTAATCATAATATATTTTGAGGTAAAAATATTACCAGAATTTTTCAAATTTATGCGGAATATTATTTAGCACTAGTCAGTTTGACTGTGCCGCTAGAAGATCAAGAATGTATTCCATGTTTTAGCCAAAGAAGTACCATGACGAAAGAAGTTTGTAAAAATTCTCAAAACAGTTACTTTAAAAACTCAGTAAAAACAAGTTTGTACAATTTTTTGATTTAAAAAAAAAATATAAAAAATAGTACTAATAGTAAATAAATTTAATTTTAGCCGAAAACTGTGAAGGCTTTGTACAACAACGAAAGTTAATTAACAATAATTATTCATATTTTATATTGCCGTGTAGTTCTTGGAGGATGCAATACAATGTGAGTATGTGTATGTTAGGTTACAACGTGTAGTGACATTTTCATATTTATTTATTACATTATTTATATTTATCATTATCACATTAATATTATGTATTATGAAATATCAATAAAAAATAAAAAAAAAAACTGAGAAAAGTGGTTTGTGAATTTATTAACGTAAAAATAACTAAAACTATTAGTTCATTTAAATTATACCGCAAAGGATAAATAAGAATAATAAGTAGCGAGAAATTGTAGTAAAGATTATCAATTTATCAATAATACATATTATAGTATATTATATTGAACAGCGTTGCGCAATGTGCATGGGCCAAAGTAGAGAAAGTTGCAAGTTATAATTTTTTTAAAAACTAAATGAACTAAGTTTAAGAACAAAAAATCTTGATAAAATCGTATAAGGAAACCATAATATTATATTATTATTTATATTATTAAAGTTATAATAATGAAAGTTTAAAATATGCATGTAAAAAAAACAAATAAATACAAACACAATTCTATTTAAAATAAAATTGAGCACTTGCAAAATATATTTTGTAATTATTTTAATAAAAACCCGAATCACAAAAATGCATACTATATTAGCGTATACGTATTTCTACAACTATGTTGTTATCTTCAGCTGAAGAGAAGAAAATAATTTTAACACAATAATAGTCGAAAAAATTAAAGTAGATATAAAATTTAAAAGAAAAAATCATAAAATGCATAAGTATATAATATTATGGTATTTTGTATTCGTACAGTATTACGTAGGTATTAATATATAACATAAATAAAAATTAATTAAAGACACTAAAAATTATAATATTAAGGAATAACTAAATAATTATTAAGGACTTGTATATTAAGTATACTAAATTATATAATTGTAATATGGATTAAAATTAAATTTACAATATTTTACCAAATTTTTCAAGTATATTTTACTTAAAAGTTTTAATTTACTTTACTTATACTTATTTATAAATTAATTTTCGTTTGTAACTGATGAATTGCCAGTTAAACAATAGTTTTATTAGGTATTCTATATAAATGTTTACTTTTATTATACATTTAACATTTTCGTAACAAAACCGCAAATTTATGTTTACGAGACATAAATAATAATGTACAATAACTTAAATCGAAATGAAATTGTGTTGATTTTTGCAGCAAGAAGGACGTCTGGGAAGCGGCTTATGGTGTGACAGTAAATTGGCTGGCGTTCAAACAGGCGTTGGCGTAGGGTCGTTGATTTATACACCAGTGAATGAGTACACCGAATGGATATCCGATAACAAGAGGTAAAGAACTTGTTGTAGATTTAATGGTAAGAAATTATCTCTGGATGAAAAAGAAAAATAATCACTATAAATCATATTACCTAGATAGCTCGTGTCATAATTATTATTGTAAACGCAAACGACTTTTGAATAGATATATAGCACTTACACAAATACGATTTCATTGCGTTAAGTATAAGTTAATAAGTTATGATTTATGATTTCATAAAATGCATAAAAAATGCCAATCTCAATAATAATATTAAATGGGTTTAACATCGTTTGTCCGTTTATTAGTTTATTACTATAAAATAATACGAGTATATAGGTAGTAAAATATTAATATACCTATAATAAATATAACAAAAAAAAAAAAATAAATCGCCAAGTGCAAATAATGTAATTATTTTTTTATATTTACATAGGTATTAGGTATAGTATAATAGTACAATTTTTTATTAAACTTACTTATATTAATATATTATATATTAAAATAAAAATAAAATTTGACTGTCGACATTTTAATTTTTTAATCATTAAAATATTATATTTTACATAGGTATATCAGTGTATATTGTTAACATTAAGATTTAAAACAACGAAAATTTAAATAAACACTATATTTGTGTACGTATAATATATGATAGATACTAAATATATAATATTTTTTTTTAAGGATTGAAAAATGAAGATGAACGGAAAAATTGATCACACGTTGATCCTGTTTATTAAAAGACTGCGCAATTAATATTATTAAAACGTTTAATTATTTAATTTATTTAAAACTAATTTTTAATTAAACTTACATTAATATTATATTTTTAAGTGTATAAATTAATTTTAAAATAATAAATACTGGATATACGAGTACATTAAAATTGATATTAATATTTTTACTTGTTTTTTTAATACCTACGAAGTATTTATACCATTATCTAGAATTCATCAAAACTAACAAAAGATTTTTTTCTTCGATAAAAAGGTTGTGCATAGTTAACTTGTGACTACATAATAAGATAATAATTACATTTTATAAAAACAGGTATAATATCCGACAGATTTATATTATCTGAGATATATAGAAACTTGGTTAGTTTTCTGACAAAGAATATTATGGGGTTGGTTTACAAGGTCATAAACGAATGCAGTGTGATGTTTTGAATGTTGGTATAATCATAAAAGTCTTCGTTAGTACCTATACAAAGTTCCATCAAAATTCTTATTATTATTAATTTCTTATTTATATGTACCTATATGAAAAAAAAATGAAATGAATCATAAACATAAGTTATTATAATATAAATACTTTTATTGAAATATGTTTTTATAGATATGATAAAGTGTCTTAAAATAGTATATTTAAGTTTTATTATAATAATAGTAAATCATTTTCAATTGCAAACATATTTGTATAATATTATCCGATATTGCATTCTATTTTTATGTCAATATTTTAAATTTATTTGTAAATTATATGTAAATGTTTATTTATAAGTTGCAGGAGTTAGTACCTAGCAATTTTATTTTTATGTTATCTTATAAGTAATCTTTTTAACATATTATTATTTATTTATTTATTATGCGGATAATTGATACTACAATAATTATTTTTTAATAAATTATTAAAAATCAACATATTCGGACGTATAGCATTATAATCGGAAATATCCATGTCATAATTTAATATTAAACTATAATGGATATTAAAACCGATTTTTAAAACTTTAAAAACTATTATTTTTATATAAAATTACAATTTATGTAATAAAAAAATTATTATTTTAATATATGTTATATCATAAGTCATAAAAAGTTTCATCTTTTACTTTCTATGTTTACATATATTATTATTATGTTAATATAAAAAAAATAAACCATCTTTTTAGAAATCGTAAGATTTTTTTTTATTTAAAATTGTAATAAAACCTTACATACATATGTATCTAAGATCTAACATTGTGACATTTATAATATTATATTCTTATCGTATCACTATAGTTATGTAGTAGGATAAGAGATCAATATGTTGTACGCTTAAAAACGGTTAACAATATCAATAATTATAGTAAAACAAATTTTAATTTTTTTTTTTTTTGTAATTATATTATTATTACGAAACGTTAAAACGGATTTCGGTTTTTTTACTATACCTACCGTATATTATATATTATGTACTATAATATACTATATAGGTATATATATATAATTACTATTAAAGTATATATTAATATTAAGAACACGTACTGGCATAGAATTATATACATACTTACTTCGAAAATGTTATTTAATTATACTTACCTAAGAAGAGAAGAGAAAGTCACCAATGTTTGTTTTCGTAATGTAAGCAATAAGTATACAATAAAATAATTGATGTAACGTGTAATCGTATATAATATAATATAATATAATATATCGCAAATGCGTCTGTGTAACCGTCGCGTATATTAATAATATATACCTACTCGTATAAATAACGTGAACGCGCGCGTTTTACGTGCGACGTTTATGTCGGTCATTAAAGCGTGCTCAAACCTGATCCGAAAAGATATTATTAGTATACTCACAAACATATTATAATTATTCAGAAATTGAGTAATTTATTTTGTTACAAGTTTACAACTGTTTTGTTTCTAATTTCTATACATTTATAATATTAAAAATTTAAATGCAAACAATTGGAAAGTACGAATACAAACAAAATTTCATTATACGCGCGAATCCGACGACAAAGTCGAGAGTTTGGAATACGCGTCGAATTTTTTTTTTTAATATAAATATAGTTAATTAAACAATTTTTACTAGACATTTTATCGTTTTCTGTTTCGTCGCGACAGAATTTTATTATTATCATAATATAATATAATTTTTAAGCTAAAAAGTTCATTTCTATTTTACTTAAAATGAAAATGTCGAATCGACGAAAGTCATGCAAACTTCACTCGTGTATAATAATATAATGAATATATAAAATAATAATAATAATATAATGTTATAACCGATTCGTGAGTGTGTGTGTGACGTCACCTCAGGCGTCCTTGCCCACGGTCGTTCGGGGGATTCACTTTCTTTCGAGCGCACCACACACCACACCGCGTATTTTGGTACCTACTACAACTTCTTTCTCCTTCCCGCCGTCAATTTCGAACCGCAATGTAAACGCGACGTGATCCAGCCGACGGGGGCGGCGTTTACTCCCACGACACGGCGGCGACTACGGAGATGCCGCGCGACGGACCCGCGATGCAGTACCGCAGTATCCGCGGGCCCCGAAATACTTACGGTTCGCTCCGGTTCGCGTCTGTTATGTGCGTTCATCGTCCGCACGGTCACCACCAGCACAACTCCACCAGGGTCAATCTAATTGGAACATGTGGTCGAGATGCGTCCTGATATTGGGTCAGTCTTCTACACAATAAATTATAATTTAAAATTAAAATTATATATATAGTTAGTCGGAACTTAACCGGCGTTAACCTCGTATTTATACCTCGCGTAATTTAAACTGACCAGAAATAAACCGAAAAAGCTTTACTCTAGTCTATCGGATGTAACACGAAAAAATGACGAGATCCTTTGAAGTTTCGTCGTCTATACATTATAATACGACGATTCCCGTCATACATAATAATTATTATAACATAAACGGACGGATTCAATTTTCCTGTAAATAAATGAATTTCACGTATATTATATTATATTGCACTTACATACAATATATATATAATGTATTCCAATTACGATGTGCGTGAGATTCATTTGTTTACAGGAAAATTGAATCTGCCGTTTATGTAATAATTAAATATTAAACGATATTATTATATAAATTAAATAATAATATTAGGCACCGATATCTATTTTAATATATACGTATATTTGTTTGTAAAACGAAAGTTTATAAACGTAATGTTTAAAAAATATATCGATTTGGTATCGACCAAAATTATTTTCCTAACATTTTCTCGCGGTTAATACCGTATAAGTTTTCAATCCGAATTCTACAAGACCATGTAATTTCGTCTTAAAATTATATACACTATAAAATATTCAATACCCTTAACCCGTCGATTTGAATTAGTATAATGGGATTTTTTTTTTTATTTTTTTATTTGTATACTATAAATTTGAACACCTAATCTTTTTCGTAAAAAATGTATCTAATATAAAATGAATTGTTTTTCTGAACGGAATCTGCATTATTACGTGTTTTATGTATACAGTTTAAAGCAGTGGTTAAGAAATAATTTACGACTAAACCCTTAACTATACCTACAATAGAATTCTTGACTTGACAACAATTATTTAATTTTTTAGATATCATTATTATAAAGGAAAAATTATAATTGGATTTCTTTTAATTTATTGTTACTTAAGCGTTTTTACGTTTTAAGTGTATATATGTCACTATAAATATACGAAAATATTATTTAATTAATATCAAATAATTAACATTATTACCTGAGCGCTAAGCTATCTTCGAGTATTATAAATTCGAAATTTAATAAACTAAAAAAAAAAAAAAAAAAAGAAAGAAGAAAGAAGAAAGAAACGAAATTTTCGTCTCTGTAAAAGTCACGGAACGATTAAATTTTTTATGATCAAATTAAACTATAATATACTTTAGTATATTCCTTCATAAGTCGCAGAATCATTATAATTCATAAGGGAATGTAGCATTCAACCGTGAAGGATATTCGTTTTCAGACGCATCACGAATTGAGTTCATTAGTATTATAATATATTTTGAAAGATACTATAAATACTCGAAGGTATATATTATTACCTATTTATTATCTGTGTAAAAAATAGTCGAATAAAATGAATTATTATGGTTTGAATTTTAACTGTCAAAATATAACTAATCTTGATTAATTATTACACCACAAAAGAGGTAAATTTGTATTTTATTTTCTTATTCTTGTATCTGGATTTTTGTTTTTTTTTGTTTTTTTTTTTTGTACGTATTTAATATTTCTATACCTAATGTAAAATATGTACATACAAAATACGAAAATTAAATTTATTATAATGAAGTATGCCCTGTTCTTATTTTTAACATTAATTTTATTGTACGGAATTATATTATAATAATATTGTAAAATAATACGTATATAAAATCACTGTTTTTCGTTAGATATATAATACAATAATATAAAAATATTATTTATTTCTCACTATTTATATTGAGCTATTATATTATTTGAATGTCAACAAAATGCTGTTATTATATTAAATCGAATAGACTGAATAACTGAATATAATTGTATTTTATAAACTCAATTCGTTTCGTACAGGATCAAAAGATTAAAAATTAGTATCCTCAGCGCATTTCTCTATAGTCATTCAATAACATAATTTAATTCTGACAACATAACAAAGTCCAGAGTATTATTTTCACCCATTATAATTTTATATCCATCGGTAGAACGTTATGATGTGGTCCATTAAATTGTCTTCCGGTCATGTCGTCGACTTCCCGTTAAAAGAGTACTCGAAAATAAAAAAAACAACACAAACAAATGTACTAAAGAAAAAAAACACGGCCCGTTATGTAAAACTGTAATCGTGCGCTAGCCACTACAAGACGGTGTCAAATCATCTTCAGGTGATTCACAATTATTATTGAACTCATTCGAG
Source organism: Tetraneura akinire (assembly GCA_021307375.1). Taxonomy (NCBI): domain Eukaryota; kingdom Metazoa; phylum Arthropoda; class Insecta; order Hemiptera; family Aphididae; genus Tetraneura; species Tetraneura akinire. The sequence goes on from JAIUCT010000010.1 coordinate 14,170,063, forward strand.
GGAAACGAGTAGATATGAATTTTTTTGCGATTTCACATTAAAAAACAATGGTCAATCACATCCACCACAGTTTACGTATCAAAGATTCTTACGGGTGTAATGATTCGTTTAACAGATTTCGAGCCCATTGTTTCAAATATTATTATGACTTTATTATTTCATTTTTATCGAATCGACCACCAAATAACTATATAATAATATAGTAATTACTGCGAGCGACTAAAAACGGTACTTTTTATCCGCAAAATGTTAAATCTTGAAATTGTTTTAATATTTATACGTATAATGTTGAAAAGAACGTCTACTATAACGCTATAAAATGTGACAAATCATAAACAAATAAATAAAAACATAAAGGACTCTTGACTCCCGCTGATATCTCATTAATTTTAATTTGGTATAATCTTATGATAAATGTCGTTTTTTTAAAAACATGCTTCTCAGAATCGACGTAATGTATAAATATTATTTTTTGGTTGGTTATTATCTTCAAAAATCTCTTCCAATTATCATATTATATTTTACAGTTCCATTTAAAAACATTATCAAGTATGTAGTTATTATTTAAGTAAGTAAAAATAATTCCATTTTAATGCACTAACATAATAATAAATATAATATGCAAGAAAACGTTTCAAAAAAATAAAAATAAAAAAAAAAGTTATTTAGGAAATGACTAAAAACATAAAAAATAATAAATTAACCTACTAAAATGAAAATACATAAGTATTACATAGCATTCACGTTTCCAATTATGGTTAGAAATAAAATAGGATTAAGTTATACTTTATCATATATTATACGCAGTGCCGCAATAACTAGAACCAGACGACTGAGCGAGAAGGTGAAAACCTGTAAAAAGGCTCAATTCTTTTTTTATGAGGGCCCACTTTTTAAAATATTCGTAATTTGCAAATATCCCAAATTTTTCTCGCCTTGGGGCCCCAATAAATCTAGTTGTGGCACTAATCATACGATAATGCTAATTCAATTTTTAATTAAACAAAATGATTTTATATATTAATATTTTACGTAAATACATGTATTTGTATATTAATTTACAATTGTGAAAATTGGTTGAAATATAATATGAAAAGTACAACAAAAAATTAATAATATTCAATAATTATTAATTATTATATTGTGTTAAAATTAAAACCCAAGTACTCCGTTATACTGTATATGAATATAATTTAATTAAACCTCAAGAATTATATAATTGCAGGTCGTGGAAACCGTATATAAATGTGATCTTTAATTAAAATGAATTATATTTTATATTCTATAGTATTACTATTTAAGTTTGTCTACTATTAACGTAATTATATAGGTATCTAATCGTAAATATGAAATTTACGAGTTATATAAATATATTAAATATGATACAATAATTAATTAATAGGTATTTTAGTAAATTAGTAAGTATAGTTAATTGTAATTACATAAATAGTCATATTATAATGTAACTTTCTCATAGATTGATTATTGATAATCTTGAATAACCAAAAAGTATTAGATTTTGATACTTAAAAACATTTTTATTTAAAAAAATTAAAAAATACGTGATTTTAGAAGTAGGTACCTACCAAAAGGAAAAAATACAAAATGAAATAAAAGCTCAAAACCAATATTTTATATTGACTATATTAAAAATCAATTGTTATTGTCTTATTGATAAGAAAAATGTAGTTATATTTTGTTATTTCAAATTAATATAATTTAATTGTCCAAACGTCTTGGTGGATGACGGTACGTTAGCGTCATTTTCTCGAAAGCCATTGGCTAAAGATTATACGTTTTAATAATATATTATTAGGACCTTGTTTGTCTGACTTTTTAAGATAGCTGATATATTCTTCGAAATATTGAAATGTATTTATATACAACTCAATAATAATATAGTAAACTAAATATTTTAAAATACCCGGAAATATTTAACGACTGACAGACGCGCGTATTCAAATACTGAAACAATAATAATTGACCCACTTGTCGCGGTTTTTACTCCTTTATATACATTTTTTAATGGTCGCCCTTTTGTTTCGGACTGAAGCGAAAGCCAGACGAGACAATAAATCTGAATTTATGACATCGAGCCCGTGTGCTCTGGTTGCTTACCGTCCAGACGGAGACCATAGCGACCTGGCGCAAATGCAATATCACGAACATCGAAGAACACGCGATCAATAATCGACCAATAGGATCTAAAATATTGTTTTTAATAATAATAATAATAATAATAATAATAATAATAATAATAATAATAAAACAATAGATAGTTAGGAGTAACTGTTATACGTAATTGGTAATAATTATATTATGACAAATCAACTTGACCTGATTTTATCCTAAGTTGTGTCACCAGTGAAATTTAAAATTATAAATATATAATACTCGTTTTGTTTTTTAAACCATTACATAACAGCTTAGCGTGGCCTCCTATATCATTATATTTGCATTGAGTCAACGAGACCCTAGAGGATGCGACGTTAAACATAATATAGTGTTTATTGATTTCAAGGAAAACCATATCTTTATACTAATACCAGTAATACCTACACGAAATAATAATATTATATTCAATATTTTTCGACAATGTGCATATATTGTATTTAAATGTCGATGACATTTATATATTATTACTATGTATGACACAATTGTATATTTATTATAATAATAATAATAATACGTGCATAATATTATTACATACTACATTATACATACACGGAATTTAACTTTGTTTAAATAAATATTAAAATATTAATTATATTCTATTAATATTACGTAGGTATATTAAATTTATTTATTTCGTGATTATTATTATTATATACTGAGTCAATAAAATTTTTTTTATGTATACAAATAAATCACGTATTAATATTCTAAATTTCATTTAATATAAATATTATAACTTTACAATATACAGAGAATAAAATCTATAAACATATCTATAACTTGGACGGAGAAAAGTTGACTTGTATGACCTACTAGTTACTATACTATTATTATATAGAATATATAGACTATACTATTATAATATATTAACTATTATAGATCTCAGATTTCTTAAACTGAAGTGTCTTTTATTCTTTTCGTTCTAATGAACGAGACATTTGAATAATAATAAAACTTTTACTATATTCTATATTCATATTTTAATCACCTAATCAAAAACAATTTTTAGAATATTTAAAAATACATAATATTTGCATATACTCGTATATATACCTATATGCTTATCCTTTAATATAATGTGCGATACTTCAGTTTTGAAAAAGTGTATTAATACTAAACTGTAAATACTCGTATAACAAAATAATAATTATAATATCTAATAAAATTTATCATTGTTAACAGTATTATAGAATATTCGATTATGCATAGTCAATGAGCTAAAGAAATATAAATTTATAATAAGTCAAAATATAATATTAAATAATTATAATAATAAAAAAAAAACGTCAAAGAAAATAACTGTGATAAATAACTGTTATAGTATAACATTGTATCAAACACGCATTATTATATATTTTTGGGAGGAAAAACACTTGGTTTTTTTTCCAGTAATCTACTTATTTCAAAAAACTCGTATTTTATTTTGAAATGATATTCAATGAATATACTGTATAGTCGATAATTTTAACGACCCCGTTTGGAACATGTTTACCCCCGCAATAACAATAAATTATGCACGAGATAGTTGATTTTAATCATTTTAAAACGTTTGTTTTGTTTAAATTTTCGTAGATGTTCGAAAGCGCAATAATTTGTCTAGTAGAATGTGTTTAGAACATATTATAATAATAATAATAATAATAATAATAATAATAATAATAATAATAATAATAATAATAATAATAATAATAATAATAATAATAATAATAATAATAAGAATA
>JAIUCT010000010.1:14174358-14199358 GCA_021307375.1 Tetraneura akinire
TTCGTATATCTAAACGTAATATATTATTATGATTATGATGATTATAATTATTATTATCGGTTTGGGAGCAGAAAATAAAAATATATAAATATGTTTTCTCGACTATATAATTGTTTTTAATTTTAATTTTTATGTCGGATATATAGGCCGTAACGGAAATGCGATCACCGATATACATAATAATAATAATAATAATAATAATAATAATAATAATAATAAACATGCATTTATTTTCGTCCCGAAATTCGAACCTCGTCGCCTCGAGCGATTTTTGTTTTTTTTTTTTTTTTTTATATATATATACGAAATATATATAGAAACGTCGTCGGGCAGCAGACGATCGCGCGTACTTGCGGAACGCCCGGCGCCGACGGTACGCGTGCGATAATGATAATAAAAAAATAAAAATAAAAAATAAATATCAAAACACGACACCGCCATTATGACGACGACGACGACGGCGACAACGACAACGTCACCCGAGGGATATTTTCACTGCTGGTGCACAGTGCGGAAGGATAGACAACCGCGCGCTTCCCGATAGGAACAAGAAGAGAACGCGAAACAACGAAGGAATAATAATAAAGAAATAAAAAACAAAACGTGTTATTGTTTATAACGACGACCAATTAATAATAATAATTTTTTTTCGGACGAGCTGTCGTATGCGCTCGTATATCTTGGTCACGACCTTCGAATATCCGTGAACGGCCTTGTTGGGGCCGATAAAACGATAAACGAGAGTGAGAGAGAGAGAAAGAGAGAGAGAGATCGTGATAGCAGTGTACATACAACATACGCGTCGTATATTATACGCAGAGACAGAGATGGACGGACAGATATAATATATAATAATATACTCGACCAGTTTTTATTATTATTATTATTATTATTATTATTATTTGTAATTTTTCGTGTCTAAACAGAAAAAAAATCGAACGCCATATAGCGAAATAAAATAACGTAAATAAAATATTATAATAAATTATAATATTATATATATATTAGAAGACAATAATCGATGAGCAAGAATGGGTAATAATGTAATTTCTATATTACACACGCAAAACAGCGTTCCTACATACGTTCGGTGGGCGGACGTATCTCCCGGATATTGTTTACGTCAACTTTCGGACATTCTCGTTTTCACCCAGCGCAATTTCGAATACATAATACGATAACATCATAATAATAAGATTTCGGGACCGAACTAAGATTTTTGATAGTTTTGAGTTTATTTTAGATTTTGAACGAAGCAAAAAATGTATTGGTTTTAAAATAAAAATGTGTCCTTTTCTTGTTTTCTTTTTATGTCTGAAAAAACTTTTTCGACCCGAAAAAATGCTCCGATTTTCATGAATAGCATAATATGTTTCCGGTTGGAAAGTGGATGTAATTGATACTTTATTTAGGTAATTTTTCGAATTTTTCAAGATTGACCCAATGCGATAGGAAAAAGGATCAAAAAATGATGAAAAACGGCATTATTTACAAAAACTGAAATTTCGACGATTCCGATTTCAATATTTCACAATAACTCCAGACAATATTAAATTTAGAGACTTGAAAATATTTTTGGATGTTTACATAAATACTATATATACGTGATTATATTTTGGAACCATTATGTTAATTTTCTACAAAATATAAAACTTTGAATATTTTCTTAAATTCTCATTTTTATCTATATATGTTTGATAAAATTAGCAATTTTGGGTTTTAATGTTTAAAAATTTTACTGAAGTATACCCACTATTACTTAATATGATACCAAAATATTATAAAAATCCCAAGTCTCAATTTTTTTTTATATCTGTTTGAAGTTGAAATTTCACTAAAATCAATATTTAAAGTATTTATATTGATTCTTCTTATTACATTTCAATATTTTACAATAATTAACAAACAATTTTTTAAATTTTTTAAAATTTTATTGAAGCTCGAATAGATATTACTTAACTCAATTCCAAATAATTGTAAATATATTAAATTAACTTTTTTTTTTGTATCTTTTTAAATGATAAAAAGAAAAGCTGATACTGGTGTGGAAGGGATACAGGTGTAAAGAAGAAAGTGTTGAACTTTGATTAAAATTTAAACGCAATGTAAATCATTACATTCAAAAAATGATTCTGAGCGAAGTACTGTCAGATTTGGCCATTTGGGTACTTAGGTAACTTAGGGTTTTATGGACATTTATATTGAACGTAGAGACTGTATGTATGTAAAAATTGTATGCAATACATATATTATTTAATGAATTTCACTCAAAGTCGTATTTTCGTAATAATTTATCATTGCATTCAAATTTTAATCAAAATTTCTCTTTAGACCTATATCCCTTCAACAGTTCCACAGCTGTATCAGCTCTTCTTCCTTTTTTAAAAAAAAAAACAATTATCATTGTAATTCGTCCGTGTGGTTATAATATGAAGTCTGTTCGCATAATCTGGCGTCAAAAATATAATAATGTGCGATCAATAATTTTTCACAAATCCACGTTAGATACAAATACACAATATTTTTTATAATCGTCATAATGTGTCAATCGAAATATTAATTTATTTCAGTATAATAATACGTCTTATATTAATATTATATTATACAATAAAAAGAAATCAAGGAGACGACGGTAAATTCTTCGTGAGTTTATTATTCTATAATTAGGAATTACAGGGTCAAATCGCGAGCCCACACAATGGACACATCATGTCATCATAATATTATATTATTATTTTAAAACAATTAATTACATTCGTTTTTCAACACGTCGCATCGTATGACATTCCATACGTATATATTATGATAACGTCACAGATCGTAATAACACAAAACTAGTGTCTTTCCGCATTTTGTTTATTTTTTTTTTTCGTATTTTTTTTCACATTCTTATCGCGGACAACGAAACGATAACAGTATACTATCCCAGTGGCGTATAGTTCAAATCATAATATTTTTCGAACAACTGCCTCTTGCGTATACGTACAACACGAGTTTTGGGAACGCACGCCACCGCGGTCGTTCTATATTCAAATTTTACATTTACATGTCATTCATCATCTATTATAAATTATAATATATTCATACCGGATTTTCGGATCATTTTCACTGTTCCATAAATTAAATTTTCTACATAACGTCTATTCACCATATTATTCGCTTTCGTAGTTATTATTATTCACCTTAATTATATTATTTAAAATATCAAAGCGAGTTCCACAATATTTACTTATAAATAACAATTTATTTTACTTATAAATGTATGTTTAGTACATTAGTAGAAAAAATCAAAATTAATAGTAGTTGTAGCGGGCCAAGACTTGTTTTTTTGGGATGAGTTGTAAAGGTATGTAAAGAGTGGGTAGAAGCGTCAAAACTTCTCCACTCGACGTCACTTTAAACATTGCGAACACACGATTCTAGTATTATAGATTTAATTTCTGAAATCATGTTGTAATGATAATTTATACTAACTCAATAATTAATGAACATAATAATTTTAGTTATAATAATGTTATAGAAATAATACAACGTTATTATTATATATGAATTTTAAACTGAAAACATGCTTAAGCTTAATAGTCAGTATATATACATAAATATAATCCAATATATTAATATCGCAAGAATCTATAGCTAATAATTATTTTATATTTTAACAGAATCAAAATAGTGTCCAATCATAATATAAAAAAACATATAAAAAAAATTCTTTTTACTAGATTATGTTAATTTTGTTCAATCGAATATTTACATTTTTAGGTTAACTTACCAGGGCATGACATTATAATTTTATGATTATGCAAAAATATATTATATTTGTTAAAAATTTTAATTATGGTGTTGAAATTTTAAAAAAGGTGAACTAATACTCCTGCTATACAGGTGCGCAAATACAGTGTTTAATTTTAATTAAAATTTTAATGCATTTTTAAACCATTGCATTCAAAAAAACGATTCTGAGTGATGTTCAGTCAGATAATGTAGGTATTGATTAAAATTTTGACATTTTTTTTATTAAATATTTAAAACGCAGAATATTATCACACATATAGTACATAAATGAACACCCTATACAATTTTCAAGTCTCTAAGTTCTATATAAATGCTCATAAAATCCCTTGTCACCTAAATGTCCATATTTGACAGAACTTCGCTCAAAATATTTTTTTCGAGTGCAATGGTTTATCATTGCATTCAAATTTTAATTAAAATTAAACACTACCGATTTGCACACCTATATCCCTGCGGCAGTATTATCAGCTCTTATTTTTTATACTTTAAACAGCTATATAAAAAAAATCTTAAATGTAATAATTCACAATTAATTGGAACTGAGTTAAGTGAAATGTATTTAAGTTTTAATAAAATTCTCAAAATTTTATTTAACATTATTGTAAAATATTGTAATATAATAAGAAAAATCTATATGAATACCCCCTACTTTAAATATTCATTTTACTGAAATTTCAACTTTAAACACATATAAAAAAAATAAGTTTTGATATTATCCTAATATTTTGAAAATATGTTAAGATATATATCAGTATGCTTCAATAAAATTTTCAAAAATTTTCCAAATTTGGTTTTTGTGGATTTTCTATTCATTTTTATTTTAAAGTATTGAAAAATAATAAAAAGATTATTCGCATGTATTTGAGGATTTTCGTTTAAACTAAAAATATCAACCTTAAACAGCTATAAAATAAATTGCGACTTGAGATTTTTCTAATATTTTGATATTATGTTAAGTAACATATAATTATTATACTTCAGTAAAATTTTCAGACTTAAATGCCCAAAATTCCCAATTTTATCAAACATTATATACATAAAAACGAGAATTTTAAGAAATATTTAACGTCCTATATTTTGTAGAAAAATTAACGTAACGGTTCCAAAGTTTTATCACGTATTATATATACGAGTAGTACTTATGTAAAAAACCAATAAAATTTTCAAGACTCTTATTTCAAAATTGCTTGAGTTATCCGTGAAATATTTAAATTGAATTCGTCGAAATTTTAATTTTCGTGAAAAATACCGTTTTTTGTCGTTTTTTCTATCTCAGGATCAATTTTAAGAAATTTGAAAAATGATCTAAATAAAGTACCAACTACATCCACTTTATTCGGAAACATATGCTATTCGTGAAAATCGGAATATTATTTGGGTAGAAAAGTGTCTACATACGTCATACATAAAAAAAAAGACACACAGCATTTTAAAAGGTAAAACCAATACATTCTTCGCTTCGCTCAGAATCTAAAATTGTATTTTAATTAATTTTATCATCATAAAATAATAAATTATATTATTACACTTTTAGTAGGTTTCTAATCGTTGATATTCGTAGGTTATCATACCTATATTATAGTATTAATAATGCAATATTGAATCTCATCCATGTTACATACACACATTGAATTTATAAAATAACCACGTATGACGTATAACGAGACTTTTGTAATAGTTGACGCATAGTAATGAATGCGTCTAAACTGAATAGGAACTATGTTATATAACGTACATTATTATCTAACAATTTCAATGGTTGATTATTAATAACTGCCTGGGACGCAAGTTTAACAACAATAATAATACGACTATAACGTTCGAATTTAAAATGTTTCCAAACGTTGACTAATGACTACAACTCACTACCAAACAATAATTATAATAATATTATTGTGTTACTTATCAGTTTATCACTTTATCAGTTGAATAGATATACGAGTATTTATCAACATTGTAAATATTTCAAAAGAGACTGTTTTCATCGTACCGTGTAACGAATCTATAGATCTATTAATTATATATAAAAGAACTAAAACATCTTAATCGGGGTTTTTTTTTTATTAAAAACTAGTTTGAAAAAATAAATAGATACTCGGAAATTTCGAGTTGCAACTTCGTAAGCGGACGTAACCTCCGACGTGATATTATAAAATATTATGAATCATAATGTAAAGACAGATCTCAATCTGCAGTTGGATCCACATAACGATTAATGTAAAATATTATAATCTTTTAATGATTGCTAATAAAGATTTTATGTTCATTTTTCAGGAATATGTTACTTAACCGTAAAGGCCGGTATCGCAGTCCATCAATTTGAGAACAATTACTATTCACAAGGTAATACCCAACAATGATTCATAATAATATTAACTATATAATGTCATACTAACTGCAACCTAATAGTTAGGTAACCTATAACCAAGATATGGGTGACGTGTCTAACCTACCAATATAATAATAATATACAATGACAAATAATGATAATATTATGCGTTCATCTAGCTTCTAGGTCATTATCGTCCGGACGGTATTTCCGAAATAAATAAAAAAAAAATCAGTTGTTACGCAACGTAATAATATTATATGTATATTATTATTATTTATTAACACCTCACAACACTTTCTCCGTGCACAAAAATATGGGCTCGAGCGAGAAAAACCTGCGAGATCCCCTCCGTCAAAACACACAAAGAACAAATTGTAAATTGTATTTTTTTCCAAACACGTATATTATACTTAAGCATTATCATACATATACAAAGAAATCGCAAATTAATATTAACTTATTATAAGTTGTGCAACCGGTCAGTGCCGCACGACGTTACGTAATAATAACGAGAGAAAAGTAAAAAGTGACAACTGACAACTTGCCCGAGAGGAAAAACGTTTATTTTGGCTTATACTCGTACGGCACATAATACATACAACATAATACGAGTATATTATAAATTATAATGATTATAATATTTCGTATCGCAGTAATTTTATCATTAAAACTTAAAACATGTGGGAAATAAAATATGTATAAATGTTTATAATATCATATAAATGCATGATGTGGACAAAATATAAGCCAAAAACTATTTGGAAATTAATTTCTTTCTTTTACCGCCATTAATGTATACAAATAAAAATATAATGCCGATCGTCCTGTATAGATAATAATAACAATAAAAATAATAATAATAATAATATGAGTACATTACACACAGGAATCGTGTTTCCGATTTAATATGGTCTACGTACGTATAATATATTACAATATACGTTTGCGTCGATCGCACTTTCACTGCGTGTGTCGTGTCGTCCCGTACGGCAAATATTTTTTTTTTTTGACATTATATATTATTTTATTTTTAAACGATCTGCATAATGTAATGAATATAATATTTATATACTCCGTGTAAACGTTTTGATTGTTTAATTCGGATAAATATATTACACAATTTATATAGTTATAACTTATAAATTTAAAACGAAAATATTACGTTCAAGAAGTTTTTCAAAATAATAATAATAATTCATTTCGTTCCTCTTTTTTTCGTTTACCCCCGACGACAACGGACGCTTCGGACGGTAAAGCACCCGGATATCGTACTTAAAATGGAAAGTGAACGAGCGTGGGAGGCAGTTATATATATATATTCTTAAAAAACAACATCGATTTACATATTATTATAATGTGCGCTCAATCGTCCGGCAAAATATATTATAGTTTTATCATTATGTGTGTACGTTAAAAAGATAAAAAAAAAAAAAAACGTCGTGAGTCCCAACCCGTGTGCGCTCGACAAGTTCAATTGGTGGTGTATTATATATATAGGTACTTCTGCGTTCTGCGCGCATAATTTTCACTTCCATAACAAATAATAACAACCTACGAATAACGTTTTCTGATCTGCGAGTTTATGTTTTTTTTTTTTTTTTATTGATACAATATTTTTTATTATGATATTTGTATACTCGCACGTAGGTTTAATAACTAAACGTTTGTAGTTTAAGTCCTACACACAACGGTTATATTATACATTCGATTCTTTTAAATTACAGTCGCTGCACCGGAGTACATTATAGCGTCGTATTATATTATTGTGTAGGTACCCGCTGTAGAAAGTAACATCATCTTTAACTAAAACGCGTATATACATCATAAAGCTATTTAAATATTACGGTTGGTCTATAATATGTTATTATTATAATATTATGTACGTCATATAGTAAACAAAGGTAATGAATAATAATTGTTCGAATCCATTTGCAGCCGCACGCATAAATATATAGTTCACAGTCATTCATTTATTTCATATACCTATATACAACTTACGAGTATACCTTTTGGTTCGAAATGGTAAAAAACAAAAAAACTACAGTTACCGCGGTTTTTATATTATTATACAAACGTCGGTAACAAAAACATGTAATAGTAGGAATTATTATGTTCACTGACACGTCGATTAGATCAATAATAATTTTGCACCATTATTGCACGTATATTATAATATTATTAATTTATTATTATAATACGTATGTACGTACATATTATGTAAATAATTGGTAATAATATATGAATTAATAATATACGAGGGGGTACCCAAACAAAATATTAACCGGAATTGTTTTAGTTCGCTTGATGTCAGTATTATTTATATTATTGTCATATTCAGCAATATTATTATACAACGAAATTTGTTTGAAAGAGCAATGTATAGTTGACCGTATTATCAATCATTATACTCATTGGTTTTCGAATTTTTAATAATAATATTATAATTATAATATAATATAATTTATTTTTATTTTTTAAATTACTTTCTAATCATTATGTTTTATTTCCAGTCGGTATATGTCCGCTGATAAATAATATTCTCAAATATAATGTATGTTTTTAATCGGATTGAACACATTCTTAGAAAACAATTAGGATTAAAGAAGGATATACAAAGTAGTTATTCGTACCTGGTACTTATAAAATATACGTAACACACACACACGCATTTCAGACTGCGTGTCATGATCAATGCTACCGTATAACATTCTATTTATGAGAGTGAACAGTAGCAATGAATAATCATCAGAAATAACGTATTTGTATTATAATGATTAATGAACAGTTTATGTATATGTGAATAAGTATGGTAGATGGTATAATATGTATATTCGAATATTAATACGTATTGAACAAAATAAATCCATTTTAATATTACCTATTCGATTTAATAAACTTTTTTTATTTTATTTAATTACCTAGTAATTTGTGTGAATATAGTGTAACTATTACTACTAATTAGCGTGGGTTGTTGGTGTTTTTTTTTTTTTTTTTTAGAAAGAAAACGTACTACCACACCTTAGATGAAACAAAAACGAGTGAAAGTTTTAGGTGTAAATATAGTTTATTTCTGAACCATATTAAATCAGTCATATATATACAAAATAACATTATAAACAATACTTATTAAAAACAAAAAAATTTAATCTCAATTTTATAAAAACTGTAATAGATATTAGTTTACTCATTTATAATATTAATTATCATTTTCAATGTATTTTTTATAAATGAAATTTTTATGAAATTTTTTTTTTATATATATAGTTTCTAAATAGGTAGTACATTAATTTTCAATTGTGTTTGTTATAATTTATAAATATCATAATATGACAAATTTAATCAATTCCACAATAAGTTACCCTCTTGTAGTATAATAAACGTATAATATAATCTATAATTTCAACTTATTTATTTTTAATTTGGATTTAATTAATATCTAATTAATTTAAACGATCAAAAACTAGTTTTTTAAGAATAATGTTTGTGTAAAAAAAGTGTTAATTAATAATGAAATGAAATGTCTTTATTTTTATGAACTACGCATCATTATGGAATAATCGTTAGTATACCTAATACGAATATTTATTTTATCATTGACACATTAAACGTCTATTACAATAATTATTTTTTATTTCATTTTCTAACTAACGTATATTATAATATATAAACACACCCACGGAAGAGAAATTAGAATACAAATAATTAATAACTTGGTAAATATGGTTAAATATTATTTTCATTATGTATCTGTTAGTTTGTTGTGGGTAAATCTAATAATTGATCAATACTGAAACCATACAAGTAAATAAAAAATAAATTTTTAGATACCTACACACTATATTTTTCTTATATTTTACCAACACTCATCCAACTTATTATATATTATAATAATTATTATCTTCAATAATAAACAATAAACAAACGAACAATATATTTCTTATCGACCATCTCAAACACATAAAATATATTTATATATAACGTTGTATTAATGAATACACTAATATAATATTATACCTATACTTGTATGAAGATGGAGGAATACTTGAATAATAATAATATAATAAATATACGTATATGCTCTACGTAATTACGTTTGGACTAATTAGTATTAGTTCTCCTATGTTAATAATTATTTACATGTCAATAGGCTTATATCAAAGTAGGCCGACGTTATCTTATCGACAATTGAATTCTGTCTCACACTAAAGATTTCCATCTAATATTTTCCATTCTTTGTCGGTTTTGCGGTTGCAACACTATAAGGACTTCTAAATCGCCCAACGATATCCATGTAATGAAGTGATGGGTGGGGGCACAAAAACAGATAACTTTCTATATGTGTCAAACAGTACTTAATCTTTAAATTTATTTGTATTTATTATTATAATAATTATTATTATTATTATCATTATCATTATTGTATTCCTATTTTATCTCGCCTAATTTAAACGTGAACGTAAACGTAAATATTATACACGTATACTCGTATACATCATAATCACTGGCACCTATGTCTATATACGTACGGTATATTATATTTAAATTTACAAACACATATTAAAATCTATATATATATATATATATTTATATACTCGTATACATATACAATTATTGGTAAAACGGAGAGTATAAACAAAAAAGTAGCTCTCACTAAAATAATAATTTTAAATTTGGAAAATATTATAAATTAATTGATTATTTTTATAAGTTGGTATACTAATATATATATATTATGTATATATTATAATAATAATTATTAATTATATATATCGCGCGCGCGCGTCCACGAATGCAGGGAATACTTATTTATACCTATCAGTATATTATAATACAAGTACTATTGTACTAATAATAACTATTTAAAGGCATAATTTTTCATTCGGTTTAAGCGACATATGAAATTATATTACTAGACTATAAATTATCCTAGCTTATATAATAATTTTAGCTCATGTGTTTTGCACATACGAAATACGCAACTTATGTTTTTTTTTTTTAATGAGAACCAATATTTTTTATTTAATAGTCGCGGATTCCTTGAATGCAATGCTATTATAATATATGGATTATTATCAATAATAATTTTGATTAATTAAATATTAAAATATATAAATTTATTAAAACATTTATAAGTGATTTATGAAATTAAAGTGTACTTTTATTTATTTTTAATTTTGTATAAAACAATGATAATACACTAATTATAATAATATTCTACATTATATTTTGATATTTTGAAATAGAGACTTTAACGCTAGTAATATTATGAAAACAAATAACATAATTAATCCAAAATTCAATCTACACAAATTAATATTGAAATTTATTAAAAATAATTATGGTGTTTTTATTATTAAATATTTCCCAGACTATAATTGCCATTTTAAAAGTCGTTTAATTAATTTGTTTTTAACTGGCAAACATATAATATTTACTAAACTGCTATAGGTACCTATAAAAGGAATATTAATACATACTATGATATATTTATATTTTTCTAATTATTTGCGCGGACGCAACTCGAACAAAATACAGTTTTCGGACGCAATTCGGATGCGCCAAATTTATTATACTATATAGATATATAATATAGACTAATAGATACTATTATATAGATATCTTTTATGCAGTAAATATATATATATATATAAGGACTTAATATATTATTATTGGTAATCAAATCTAAGAGTTTCTATTTCACTAATCAGCCTGAAAAATCAATTTATTATTATAATATTATTCTATATGCACAACGAACAATACTGCAATTTCTAGTATATAATTCAGTGCCTAGAAATAATTTCTGATCATTATTAACACTTAACAGTATATATAATTTTATATATACTATATAGTATATATATTATATGTACTTGTCTTTAGTAATTTAATAAAAATTATTAAAATTTTAACAAAAACAAATACCTATTTTAAGTATTATATCAGTATATTATATTATTCATATTTCCGATGGAAATAAAAACAACAATAGCAAGTAAAACGTATGTGAAATACAAAAAATATGTTATTTTAATTATTTAAACAATAGTTTATAGTCACTATATTAGCATTGAACGACCAATTTAATTAAAATTAAATTAAATTCACACGCATTAACTAAATTAGAGACTAGTACTATGTTTTGTTTATATATTATATTATATATATTATAACTCTAACTAAGTAACTATAATATATTCTCTAATTGTATTTCTCCTTAATATATTATATAAAATAATAAAATTAAAAACAATAATATTTTCATATTTTATATCCCTGTATAATTTGTACGTTATATAATGTGAGGATAAAGTGAAGATTTATTAATATGATAATGTATAATATGAATGTCGCCATAACTAATATGATTATAAAACAAATAATATCAGTTTTCATAAAGTAACTAAAATAATAATTAAATTTCAATAATAATTTTGTAAAATTATTAAAAATATATCTATATTATTGCATTATTGTATGTGCAAAAAAATTAATTGTTGTTTCCCTATAATTATACTTTATTGATGTTAGAAAATACTTTCACAAAATCACTACTAAAGTTTTACTAAGTTAATTTTTATTTTTTAATATTATTATTTAAAATTTTAATTTTATAGAGAAATATTTTTTATGTTTAATGAACAGCTAATGACTTTCTTGGTAGACCGCTCTACCGTGTCAATCGACCACCAAGACAAACGGTTCAAGGATCATTTCATTTTCCTTCGAATGATAACAATGATCGTGAAGAGCTTGACGATTTCACGTATCCAGAAGGCAGAAATACTCATTCGAGCAGACGTGCCAAACTGCCAGCAGAGTTTCAAGTACCCGTGCCGGAAGAACAAACAGAATATCCACCCGTGGGTTCGGAAGAGGCTCGATATTTATCACCTCAAGCCATAGCCAAAATTTCCGAAACTCTTGGCGCTATCAACACAGTAGGCAGGTACCTGGTTAATTATACAAGGGGAACGACAGACGATAGGCTCGACAGCCCACAGAATTATCCAGTAAGTAAGTATATCTTTATATAAAACAACAGTCCAAATAACCAAATGACCCAAACGTATTTCGGTAACGAACTAACGTATAATATTGACTTATAAAAATATATCTCATAAGTCATAAGTATGTCCTAAACATACACTCCAGGTATATAATATTATTTAAATATACCATATATACCTATATATAAAAATCGTTTATATAAAAGTTATATTATTGTTAATAATGGTTTTATATTTAATATCATTTTTTATATATTTTATAATAACTTAATAACGTTTATAAAACGCATATAAATATACGAGTACGCGTACTGTTAAATAAAAATATTTAAAATTTTTATATTTTTTAAAATGAATAGGTAGTATAATTTATAGGAACCAAATAATAACTATGATTAAAAAGTAAATACCGTATTAATATTGAATAAGTGATGGGTTGAATACAAATCTCTAATGCGAATATTGATGTAGGAGAAGGTTTGCAGAAACAAGGTGACTTGCCAACTGCCATATTTACTATAAGCAAAAACGTGCTCGGTCGAAACGTGACCGATATGGTTGTAAAGCCATTGGTGAGCTTGGGTTCCGGTAAGGTAGTGGCTCAGGACAATAGGCCGTGTTCTACTCCAGACGGCACTCAGGGCAACTGCGAAGACCTCAGCAATTGTCCGCAGCTGTTGCTCAACTTGGGTCATCTAAGACAATCTATATGTTTCAAGAATCTGTTCATGCCAGGCGTGTGTTGTCCGAAAAAGATACCGGAACAGTGAGTATATAATATGCTTTTACCTTATACGAGTACATATAACTATAATTCAGATTAAATCTGTCGAATAAAAATAAAAACTTTATTTATGAAAGAAACCTATTATTTTGATAACTGTAATTGTGTTAGAAAAGAAAAATAGAATATAAAATTTAAGTTGTGATTATTTTGAAAATGTAAGTTATTATATATTTATATTATCTATAGAGACTATAATATATAGGTACTATTAATTATTATATTGCATTACTGCTATTCGGTAGTTCTAAGCACAAATTTGAAAAACGTGTTGGGTTATTTTTCTATTTCTTCCATTAAATATAACACAGTGACGGAAGGAACTTATAAATATATATATATATATAACGTCTTCAAATAACGATTTAGAATTTAAAAGAACGGAATTGATTACAATTTACAATGAAATACCACTAAAATGTGTAATTTTACTTTCTATGATTTTAATAGATATTGAATAGTTTTTAAATTTTATTTTTTATTGAATGGAGAAATACAATATTTACGGTGGCGTGCAGTTACTAGAGAATTGCCTACTTCAAAAATAAATAAAATATTTTAATAATATTTTCGTATAATAATATAAAGTAGGTATAAAAACGTATTAATATGAGTTAGGTATTATTGCCACCCTAGTTCTAGATAATTTTCACTTTTTTTTTTTTAATAGATAAAAAATTAATTTAATCCGTCATGCGAATATTTATTTTATAATCAGTGTAAACTAACTTTTACTTCGCCCATCATACGAATTATAATCAAAATTATAATAATTCAATAATATATTATAAGCCATCATCGATAAAACCGCGGATAAAATAAAAATATAATATAGAAGTATTTTAATAACTTTAAAATATTAAAATTAAATAGACGTATAGGTATATGCGTATTATATTATCGTTTATTATTCGTAAATAGGTACGTTAAGTATATATAAGGGCAGTAGATCGTGCCCTTGAGCGATTTCCAAAATGGATTTAAAATTTTTCTTTTTGATTTTCATAATATACTTCGGGTACGTCTATTGTTTTTTTCTTCGTATGGAAATCGCCATAAACATACCTATATATACGTAATATATATATTCTTTTGTACAGAACATCGAGTGTATAATATAGAAAGTGTATATTCTGATTGAAACGGGAAAAACGATGTTTAATAATATTACTCATACATTTTATTCTTATATTTATACCATTATCTCGTCCGACGTTTGTCTTTATATTATATACACGCGTAAAATTTAATTGTCGATGACCTTGCCCGCCACGTTCACCGGCGTGTCCGCACGCACGCTCGCCCGCGCTTTCTTGCGATTACGATAGATATAATAATAATATCCATATTATATTATATATACCTAGGTATATAATATGTATCGCTTATATAGGTATACCGTATACCATGAACACGAGCGAACGGTCGCGCGACGAGCGCACGACACGCCGCGAACATTATCCGAAAGAATACCCGCCAAAAGAATGACCGGGAGGAAGGGCAAAAAAACGCAATTTGATTTGTAACTGCTCTGCTGTTATACGTATATATTGCGCTCTATTTAACGCGGTTACTGTGAATTTCGTTTGTTTTGTGTTAACGCGGTTATCTATGTGACATGGTGTCCGTTCGAATATCGATTTTCACTTTTCATTTTCACAAAGACGTTACAAATAAGTAAATTATGTTTTACATTATATTGTTCGGCGCGTGCCGAAGAGAAAAAAAAATGGGGCGAATACCACATACAATGAAATCGATTAAAATCAATAACGAAATGCTCGGGCCGCGTGAACACAACAACAATAAAATATTATGATAACAATATAATGTACGTCATAATAATAACGTCTAAATAAAACCCTTTTGTCGCGTAAACGCTTCCGTAATATTGGGAATTTAAATTTGAGCGCAATTTTGGTATTTTCACTCTTGAGTAACCTAATGCGCATTATAATATACCATTTATTTTATATGCAATATATATAATATATATATATATATATATAAACAATGAATATACCTATCATATTTTAAATGACTACATAATAAAATAATAATGATAATATTATTATAACATGTCGTCTATAGACAACCGTTTCCGAGATTTTATTAACGAACGACGCTCGTTCAAAGCACCTTCACGTCTTATGATAAATTACAATAATAGCTACCAATAAGTTATAACAATGAATCCAATCCGGTGAAATTCTGTGTGGTTGAGTAAACCGATTCGGCGTTTTGACGTTTATGCGGTCGCTATTTTTTACAATCGATTTCCACGAAAGCGCTAATCAGTGGTAAAGTGGACCGTTTATCTCAAAACATATTAAAAAACTAAAATAAAAAATACCCAGTAAATACTTGAGTACCTACGTGTAATGTTAATTTTCTTGTTTTTTTTTTTCAAATTTTCAATCTAGTTTGAATTTAAATTTAAATTTATATAATATATTATTTATTTTTATAATTATAAAAATGGCACGATCTATTGGCATGATGATATAAATGTTATACCTTATGCGAGCAATAATAAGGAACGTAAAGAATTAAATACAATATTAATGTATTTTATTGATATACATTTTACATTTGTGATTTGAATGATTTGCTATTGTTCCGATTGCAACGTTAGATATTAATAGCAACATTATGTACCTACATTATATATTAAACCTATTAACTCATAAGACTATTTATAACTTACTATTAAGTGCGTGTATAATAATCACTTTTTTTTAACTCTCCACTGTTTGAAAACCACAAGGAAATTTATCAGACATGCATCATTAAATCCTCACATTATATTATTCTCAGTACTTATATAAGTATACATACTTATATACATAGGTACAATGCCAACCACCAAAAATATAATATTATAATTAGATAATAACAATAATTATAATATACTTTTTTGAACATATTATTATAGAATGAAATTTGAATTAATTTTTTACTGTACCCACATAAAAACGTTAATTATATACCTATACTTATTACTTGGTTATTAAATATTTTTATAACTTTTTTAGGCTTGCACCGGAAAGTCCTACAAACCCTGAGCACTTTGTGACACAAGCAACGATTACTAGACCGCAGATTAATACCCGGCCACCACCAGTTACTCGTCCACCGCCGGCTAATATAATCACATTGTCCACTAAAGCACCAGTACAATTGGCAACCAAACCGACGACGAGCATTATATCTTCAAACACCATCGAAGAAGGTACCTAAATAATAACAAATAATAATAATTATCGTTATGACATTGTCTCGACACAGCCGATTTTATGTTTACATTCTATGCGTATTTAATAAAATTAAAATACTAATATTTGGACAAAATAATATATTAATGAATCTAAAAAAAAAATCACTATAAATATTACACTTTATAACTATAGTTTTAAGTTAGTATTTAATTTAACAATTAATTAAAATCAAAATGATAATATGAAGTTGTATTTGAAATATTATACCAAGCTTTTTGTTAAATTCAAATTGAATTTATTTTAATCATTACTGAAATAATAATATCATCTTGTAGATACACTTAAATTTGTCTAATAGACACCTATATTATATTATACTATTATTTTAGCTGCAATACCAATATTTTACCATAAGTCCATAACACTGAGAATTAATTGACTATAATAAATTAATAACTATAAAAATATTTTCTATTATTCTAAAATAAAAAATCAATTTAGATAACAATTTTATGAATACGTCATGTATTTAAAATTTTATAATTTTAAATCTTATCATATTTATATATACCTACATATCTAGTAACTATAAAATTATACAGTGAGTTCAGTATTCAGTCCCAATATATTGCCGACTGTGTAGAATCGAATTGTGAATTCAATATTCACAAATTATTATAGTAAAAAAAATAAACATCATCTCATTACAATGTTTTATTATCTTTGATTGATACTTTACTATAATTTTAATCAATTCAAAAATCAGAATGTGGACGTCCAGAAATACCAAAATTCCGAGTTGTTGGAGGAGACGAAGCATTACCGGGTCGATGGCCGTGGTTGGCTGCTATTTTCTTACACGGACCCAGAAGAACCGAATTTTGGTGTGGAGGCTCGTTAATCGGACCCAGACATATTCTGACAGCTGCACATTGCACGAGAGATAATCGACAAATGCCGTAAATACATCTATCGAAAAATCAGTCGTGTGATTCGTTATTATTAATTATTTTAATTTTGTAGATTCAACGCAAGACAATTTACAGTCAGACTTGGAGACATTGACCTACGAAGGGACGACGAACCTTCGTCCCCTGAAACGTATTACGTGACCGAAGTCCGTGGACATCATAAATTCTCCCGGGTGGGTTTTTATAACGACATCGCAATACTCGTGTTAGACAGGCCGGTGAGACGAAGCAAGTATATAATACCCTTGTGCCTGCCACCAAAAAGTTCGAGATCAGAAACTTTCGTTGGGCAAAGTCCAACAGTCGTCGGATGGGGTACTACGTATTACGGTGAATTTAATTAAACAATAAGAGTCGAAAACAGTTAATTAATATTATAATAACTAAATTTTACAGGCGGCAAAGAGAGCACTATACAGCGACAGGTCGATCTTCCTGTATGGAATAACAACGACTGTGACAGGACCTACTTCCAGCCAATCAATGAAGATTTCATATGTGCTGGTTTGAAAGAAGGCGGAAAAGACGCTTGTCAGGTAAAAGTTGATTTTAAACTTAAACCGTATGTAATAATATATTGACTGTGTTATTTTTATAATTTTCTATTTTAGGGAGATTCCGGCGGTCCTTTAATGCTAAAAAAAGATGGTAGATGGATACAAATCGGTATAGTGTCATTTGGTAACAAATGTGGCGAACCAGGTTATCCTGGCGTATATACTAGAGTCACTCAATACTTGGATTGGATCAATGATAATATTAATAAATAAAATATCTTCTATGAAAAATCAATGTAATTATTTATATAATTTATGCCAAACTTGTATATAATCAATACATTTAAAATTGACACGTTTCAAGTAAATTATTATGTATCTATAATATTATGATATTATTATATTATAATATTATATGTTTGTATTGTCAATTGTCATTTGTCATTATCGAAATTATTGTTATTAACAAATTAAAAATATTCTAATAATTGTAAATCATATTGTAAATAATATATTATTTGAATAGGACCTCGTATGTTTTAAGTACTTATTGGCGAAAAAAATAATAGTATATTTAATATTATTAACTATTTATTATAATAGAATCGTAACCAAGACTATTAGACATATAAGTAGTCTATAATATGATGTATACCTATTGTATTACGAAGTTGTGAAATAATTATAAATTAAGCGATTGCAACTTAAATAGTGTTTTGCATACCTATAAAATATAAGAATAATATTCTATTTCTATACAATTATAATTGTATAATGTTATAAATATATTATAATTTTATAAAACTTTCTTAATTGTATATTATTATTATTATTATTATTAAATTATATTCATTATCTAATTTTAATGAACTATATTATTTATGGTTAATTAAAAAAAATGTACTTAATGTTTTAAATAAATATCCAATGCATTAAGATTACAATATAATACATAAAATAAATGTATGTATATTATATGTATGATGTAACTATTACATATTACATAGTGTATTATTTTATATCCATAGAAAAGAGATGATTGTATATTTATATCCAGTAAAATAGATATAATACAATATTACATGAATATGAACATTTTATATTAAAATATATTAAAATTCAAAAATATAATATAGGTAACTTTACATTTTTGAATTTATGAAGTCACATAATTATTAAATATAGTATACTGATTCTGGAGAAATAAGAAAAAGAAAATTGATAGAAGTACTTAACCTATGTATTAATTTAATATACAAAATTCATTATTTTATAGCCACGATATAATTTTTCTTTTTTTTTTTAAAAAAAAAAAATAAAGGCATAGTTATTATTTTAAATTTACTATTTAATAGAATTCTATAACATATATATTTTAAAAATAATAATTAATATTAGACATCGGTACATTTCATTATAATATATTGAATTTGAACTAATAACCACTTTATAAATTTATAATAGTTTTTTATTAGATATTTAAATTACATTAACGGTTATATTATTATTAGTATATTAATATCGTATTTATACTTTATAATACATATTGACTATCAGTAATATTAATAAAAAAATATACTGTTCATAAATAATTAAATTTTCTGTTTTTATTCATAAGTTATTATGTAGACAATCATAATAAGGAATTGTATTAACTATTATAATATTCTGAGGTAAATCATAAATGTTATTTAAAAGTAGATGGAGAAACCTAGAAAACTATAATAATAACTTAAGAAAGTCGATAAAATATAATAAATTTTAAATTGATGTTATGAAATACTTCATGGTTGGTACCACTAATACTTAAAAGAAATAATATATCTTTTTTTTACGGGGGCGCATATCATAATAATATAATGCCTATTGAAAAAATAATATTAATAATAGTAAGAGTCCGTAATAGCTGTTCAATATATAATAATTTATCATTTACCTATATCATTTTTATTTAAGCAGGTATACTAAACATTTTAAACTTTCACTGCTACTCGTATGATGTTAATAATATTACGAAACTTCATTCGGTGCAATCAAGTAATTCATAACATAGGAACAAAATATTTAATATTTTGATAAACAGTTATTGAAAATATAGGTCAAAATGGCATCAAACAATAAATTTGTAACATTTAATAATGGTGAAAAATATCCAATTTTAGGATTTGGAACATGGAAGGTGATTATTATAATAATATAAATTTACATATTGTTGTACGTGATATTTATTATTTATACCTTAAAAATTGTATTAATGATAATTAATATATTTTTTTTTTTTATCTATAAGTTATATTCTATATGAATTTATATTTTTATAATATTATTAATAGTACCTATAGGATAGATAAGTGAATAGATGAGTATTATATAAATAATAATATTATATTATATAATATTTATGAATAAATTTAAAATGTTTTAAATTGAGTGATTAAAATTAGGTATATAAAATATTAATTATATTAAAATTTATATTGATATAAAATAACTAATTAATATCAGGGGCAGTTCCAGGGGGGCAAGGGGTCACGACCCCCTCCCAGGACCGTATTTAAAAAAAGTGTATACTGTTAAAAACAAAATTACATTATTACGTATAATTATGGTATTAAAAATTTGTGTTTTTTTGATATAAAGTTATCCCAAAATTTTGACTTGGCACCCCCCCAACCAAGTCTCTGGCCCTGATCAATATAATAATATAACAATGAATATAATTTTATTCATTTAAATACATTCACAGATTTTTAAATGTTTAAAATTATAATTTAAATGTTAACAAATAAAACAGGTAAACAATCAATGAACCAATGATTTAACAAACAATCATATTATTCGTATTATATTATAATATAATAATTCATATTCAACAATAATAATAAAAATATAATACCTGTTATACTCGTATTTTGTTGCTACATTAAATAATTAGTTATATTTATTTATTATAGTTCATAGACCACTTGTACTATTACAATAATAAAATATTTGTTATTGTGCACGAATAATCAACATTATGTATTATACTAATTACATGTTATATTTAAAATAAATTATAAACAATTTTTATTAAAAAAAATATATATATAAACAAAATATTTCATTACAATAATTATAATTTTAGATCATATAAAATTAAAATTTTGTAATTTACATATTATAATGTATTGTTGTATGATGAAAAAAAAATAGTCAAAACCTGGTGACGTAGAAGAAGCTGTGAAAATTGCAATCGATACAGGTTACAGACATATTGATTGTGCGATGTTTTATGGAAATGAACAAGAGATAGGAAATGCTATTAATCAGAAAATAAATGAAGGTGTCGTAGTTCGTGAGGACTTATATATTACTAGTAAAGTAAATAAATTATCAAGTACATAATAAATGTAGAAAATAAATAAATATATAAACGTTATTATTCATTTAAGTTATGGAATATTTTTCATCAACCTGATATTGTTGAAACTGTCATAAAAAAAACTTTATTAGACTTACAAGTTGAATATTTAGATTTATACTTAATTCACTGGCCTATGGCTTTTAAGGTACCTATACATATTTATCAATTATCAATCAATATTAATATAAATATACGAGACAAATAATAATAATCATATAATACAATATTATAGGAGGGTACGTTAAATAATGATTTTATTCCAAAATACGATAATGGCACTACAATAGAAGGTAATGGTTCATACGTAGAAACCTGGAAAGCAATGGAAACATTAGTAGAAAATGGGTTTACCAAATCAATTGGGGTGTCGAACTTTAATAAAAGACAAATTGAAGATATATTGAGTGTAGCAACAATAAAGCCTGTAAATAATCAAGTAAGATTTATTGTGGACACGTATCGATCAAATATTTCAATCGTGTAATAACTAATAAAGTAATAATACATAATATTTCTAAATTAAATGTAGGTTGAGTGTCATCCATATTTAAACCAAACAATGTTAAAACATTTTTGTGAAGAACATGATATAATTTTAACTGCATATAGCCCACTTGGAAGTCCAGATAACCCATGGAAAAAACCAGAAGATCCTTCTCTTTTAGATGATCCAATAATTACAGAAATTGCAGATAAATATAATAAAAATTCTGCACAGATACTAATCAAATATCAAATTCAAAGAGGTGTTATGGTTATTCCAAAATCTGTAACTAAAAATCGTATCGAGTCAAACTTTGAGGTATGGGACTTTGAACTTGAAGAAGTGGATATAGATCACATTAATACATTGGACTGTAACATACGTTTTGTGCATATGAGAGGGTATATATTATAATTTTATAATATATTAAAAATTAAAAATGTATTTTTAAATATACGTATATTCAATATTTACTCATTATTATACGTAATATCCTACGCTTTTAGGAACATGCATTTTAAAGATTATCCATTCAACGACGAATTCTAAATAATATAATATTATATCTTCTTAACAGTATATATGCACGTATTATTGTTTTATTTATACCAAAGATAAAAAATATTTATGTAAAATGTAAGTATATGAAAAATTAATGATAATTAATATTGTATCATACATTATACAGTATATAATTTATTAGTTTATATTCTATAATAAAAATATTACAGATTAAATTAAAAGAAAAATACACACATACCTACATCCAACATTATTTCACATTTTATTGGACTATTGGAGTATAAAATACATTCTATATTAATTAAACACACTGTTCAACAGTTCAATAGATCAGCACGTAATATCAGTGTCGTAAATATTATTAAATTTAGAACATAATATTATTAATATTATTATAAATACAAACTATAATAGGTATTATACAATTAATAAGTAAAATAATTAATCATGTTTTACGTATATTCATCGTTAAACAGCAATAATTTAATAATAATACATATCAGTATATCACATATTATTATGTACCTATATTATAAAATTGTGATTTTATGATTACACTCGATTTTATAACAAATTTTATTATTAATCTTTGTTTTAAAACAATTTGCACCAAATTCTTTGTAAAAATTGTTTGAGTTATTATTCATTGCAATAAATGTAATTTAATTTTAATTTCAGAAATCCTTCAGTTTAAGTATTAGCATTTATATATTTAGCAATTCAACATAATATTAAAATTATATATATATTTATAAAATAAATTATTTTATATAATATATTTACATTAACACAAACCAAAATAAGTGAATGTACATTGCGCAAATGGTAAAATTTTTTCTGACAATATTCAATATGAAATTTGCATACATTTACAACTAAAATTTACGAACACGATACTCGCCAAAATCGCTACAATATCAAAATTTATTATAATGAATAGGTACGGTTAACATAACGGTGGACCAGCCGAGCAAAATTATAGGAACAATATTGTTATATTAATAAAATAATATTATTAGTTATATATTTTTTTATTTTATATATGCTTTCAAGTATAAAATGGATGTGTCCAAAAAATCATAAAAAATATTGAAGTTCTAAAAATCATATATTAAATTATAATATATTAAGAAGAAAAGTAATATTTCCTCTGATAAAAAATATTGTTGTTTGCAGAGACCAAATATAGAAATAAAAATATAATATATACCTACTATAATATATTCATGTTTCACATTTTTAATTTGAATGAATTGCATTATAAAAATATTTTTTAAATTTTTATTACAAACATTGGAAACAACATGCGAGTCAATGACACTTTTTTATCTTATAATTTTTTAAACATTCAACAATAATTATAGCACTCCAATATTATAATTATTATTTATATAATATATCAGTATAAAACTATAATATGATATAAATGATGGAAGCGATGGAGGCGACAACAACATAATATTATAATAAATTAGGTAACGTGTGGCAAAATATTATTTGGTCATGCGCATAAGATCACCTACAATAGAGAAAATATAAATATAATGAATATATTAGATATTATCACGGTAAACAGAAACTACTAAACCAGTTGGAGTCACTGAACTAGTGTTCGTTTATTAAGACGTATAGACGTGTAATTTAGTGAATTGTATTGTGAATATAGTGATAAAATAAAAAAGTAATACAATTTACGTATATTACTTACATAGAAATGGCGTCAGCAAATCAGTTCGTTACATTTAATAATGGTCGAAAATGTCCAATTTTAGGATTTGGCACATGGAAGGTAAACAAAATTAAAAATACTTTTTTCGTTGAACTTTAAGATCCTTTTTTTTTAAACTTAACATACGATGTCATTTAAATGTATATTTTTATTAAATTCACAAAACAATTCAGATTAACATAAAATATTTAATTGAAGATTAAAAGTTCGGTTTCCTTTTTATAATGTCCATTTAAAAATTACGCTATTACA
>JAIUCT010000010.1:14200535-14258381 GCA_021307375.1 Tetraneura akinire
ATTATTATTATAATTATAATTATTATTATAATTATAATTATTATTATTATAATTATTATTATTATTATTATTATTATAAAAAAATAATAACTAAAAATCATTTTATATTTAACATTTAAGTTATATGTTCTATACAATCACGCGACGACTGCACATCGCTCGGGCGTCGTTAGAAACCAAATCGAGAGCGTATTTTATTGTTTTATGTACCTTCATACTATTCGTGTTTCGTGTCGTTTACTCGTATCAAAAAAAAAAAATAAAAACGCTACATCACAGAAAATATTACCTTCTATATTGTGTAAAAATTTAGTGTCTCTATTAGGATTACAGACTAGGTGGTTCTTGTCCGCGTAAAACGGTTTTTAATAGAAAATTTACGGACGTGTGACGTCCTCTTAAGTAATTACTAAAATAGGTATTAATTTTTTTCAAAACCCTATATATAGAAATATATTCTACCATAAATAAAATATATAGTATGTATTTAAATATATTATCCACAAGTTAATACTTCAATAATAAATGTATTTATAACTTTCGTATATTCGGCGGTACCTATATAGTTGTTCAGAAAAATTATTGAAATTATTTGTAATCTTAATTTTCAAATAAATCGAATCATAATAGTGAAATATCATTATAAATTTGAATTAGATTTATACCTCTCAAATTATATAATATAATAATTTATATTCTTAATTATTGTAAGATATGTTGTTCACTAGTTCACTACATTATTGTTTATAGTCCAAGCCGGAAGAAGTTGAAGAAGCAATCAAAATTGCTATCGATGTAGGATATAGACATATTGATTGTGCTATGGTATATGAAAATGAAAAGCAAGTAGGAAATTCTATTAAACAAAAACTTAATGAAGGTGTTGTTAAACGCGAAGATTTATTTATTACTAGTAAAGTAAGAATATAATATTATGTATATACCTAAATATTTATATCAATTATTAACTTGTATAATATTATTAATCATGAGTGTAAATATATTCATATTAAATTGTTATGTTACGTTTAGTTGTGGACAACTTTTTTTCAACCTGATTATGTTGAAACCATAATAAAAAGAACTTTGACTGATTTACAAATTGATTATTTGGACCTATATTTAATTCATTGGCCTATGGCATTCAAAGTATAAACTAAAAATTTTAATTAATATTAATAAAAAAAATACCTCTTAAAATTATTATTAAATATTACTTATATTAATAAAGGAAGGTAAATTGGGAGATGAATTATTTCCAAAAGATTCAAATGGCGACGTAATTGAAGGAAAGGGAAATTTTATAGAAATATGGGTAGAAATGGAAAAATTGGTCAATAAAGGTCTTGTTAAATCAATTGGAGTATCAAATTTTAACAAAAAGCAAATAGAAGATGTATTAAATATAGCTACAATAAAACCAGTAACCAATCAAGTATTAATTTAATATTTTATTATAAATACTACTCAGTAGTCAGTACTCGTATATAAGCATATTCAATAATATATAAAATAATTTTATTTTTTAAGGTTGAATGTCATCCATATTTGAATCAAAAAAAGTTACAAACTTTTTGTGCCCAACACGGAATTCTATTAACTGCTTACAGCCCTTTAGGATCTCCTGACCGTCCTGGTGCCAAACCTGAAGATCCATCTTTATTGGACGATCCAAAAATTGTTGCTATTGCAAATCGATATCATAAAAGTGCTGCTCAAATTTTAATAAAATATCAAATACAAAGAGGTATCATAGTCATTCCAAAATCAGTGACTAAAAGTCGTATTGTATCAAACTTTGATATATGGAACTTCACAATTGATCAAAAAGACATAGAAGAAATCGATTCATTTGACTGTAATGGACGTATTATTCAAGTTGATTGGTAGGTTCATTGAAAAAATATAATCTACGTTTAATTTTAAAATATTTAATTAGTATCTATAATTTTTTTTTTAGGAGTAAGAACTTCAAGAATTATCCATTTCACGATGAATATTAAATTTACAAATATATTAAGCCGAATTTATTTTTGTCTATAAATATTATTCCATTATCTACCTCTAATATGGTATATATATGCTACCTATAAACCTATAGTATACTTAAATAGTAACCTTAATATATTATTTAATTATTGCTCGTTGGCCATTATTCCATAATCAATATTCCAATTATATTTTGATCGTTTATATAATCTCCCCACTATAATTATCATATTCTATAATTATTATTATTATTATATAAAAGAAATTTGAGTTGTTATTTTATAAAATTTAATTTTTAAAATAATAATTATAATAACACATTTAAATACTATATATAATTTGCTTATTACCTATATTTTTTTTAAATAATTATATACATTATATTATTATTATAAAATTTCTTATTTAGGTAAATATTTATAATATTTATTTTATTAATTCCATATTTGTTTAGAAATTCATAAAATAAAAAATAAAAAATAAATATGTTATAAAATTACATAATTAAATAGTAGGTAGTAGGTACGAGTACATTATAATCTAAATTTTAATAAACCTAAAAACTCACATTAATACAAAATACAATTATTTGTCAATAATTTTAATAATTTCTAAATATACAGAAATTTATATTTATCAACATTACACAATATTATAATATTCATATATCAAACAATAGTTAGGCATATATTAATTTAATGTTTTTAACAAACGAATTCAAAATATTTTAAAAGTAACATTTAGGTAATACCATGAAGATTAAAACTAAGGAGCCCGCACTATCATTCATAAAACGAACCCGATATGGTCGCGCCAAATAAAATTCACCAGGAGCGCTGTGTGCGCATTCCGTACTCATCGAGATATAATAATGTTCATGTATCCCAATGGTATTAAATTAACGACGATCTGAATAATGAATATCTGATATAAACTTTATAAATTATAATAATTAATAAGTAATAAACTATTTTATTTTTTTTATAATATTAAATATCACTTATGTAGATTCTGTTCTTTAATAATTATAATGATAAAATATAATACATTAGGTAATACAATAATACGATATATCATATATATATTATATTAAATTTATAATAATTATTACTTCTAATAGATAAATTATATTAATATATTTTAAGTAAGTGACTAATAATTAATATTTTGCTGACTTTCTAAATGCCTTTGTTTTTTCTTTTACTAAATTGTCTATAATTGTATTATATTAGTTTAAATAATTGAATAAATAATATTGAATCAGGATGATCATTTGATCCGCATGAAGTCCTCATCATACCAAAAAATCTCTAAAATTAATGACATATGTTGTTAAATTATAAATATTCAAAGCATTAAATATATATTTCATTTATTCTGTAATATTACAGAGTCAAAAATTTATGTTTACCTCTAGAGAGTCTTGATTCAATCTACAAGTCATTAAATATACATAATTTTCTTTATATTCTAAAAATGTAAATAATTCAGTGCATGCTTTTAATGACACTTTAAATCCATAAAATGTACTATCAGACATAAAATGATATCCTTCAGCACGGGACATATCTTCCCATTCATTTAAATAGTTTAAGAAGTCATTAATTGCCTAAACATTTAAAATTAAATTTATTTAACACATTGAAATATACACTGGAATAAATAAAATTACCTCCCAATGTATTGAATTTCTACGCAGTGCATTAACTGGTATTCTAGAATTCATAGCATTTATTAATTTTTGAACTCTATTTATAAAATTAACTGTGGGTTCACAATCTATTAAGTCATTATGAAATGGCTTAAGTATTGTCATAGCACTTGCAACGGGTTCACCAAATAACTAAAATGCAATTTAATAAATGAAACATTAAAAAAATACTCTACATTTAAATTTTTTAATGTATTAGGTACCTAACTATAAATTAACATTTTTAAATTATTTTTAACTATATTTAATAATTATTATTATATACTTGAAATGCTTTAGCGACGTTCATTTTTTGATAATGCTTAGGTTTTATATGATCTTTAGTTAGTTTATAGGCAATTTTAAGATTATATGCATCAAACTTCTCTATTTCGAGTATAGCTTCCCAGTGCTTCAACTTTAAAACTCCATCAGGTGTCTAAATATATATATATAAATAATATAATATATATATATACATTTTATAAAAAAAAATATAATTTTTACCATAGTTTCATCATGTTTCACAATGAAATTTCTTAAGTTTTTAACAAGATGGGGAAAATCCGATAAAAACCATAGTCGTCTCTCATCATTATTTGGGTGAGTAACACTGACTGTATCTTCTGTTACACCAAATCTATTCCACATAGATCTATTCCATGTGGCACCATCAGTTACCACAGCATCCACAAAATAATTATTTTTTTCTAAAAGTAATATGGCTTCTAAAACTAAATGATGTAATATAGTTCCAGAAGCACATCCTTTTGAAAGAAAACATGCAATTGCTTGTACCCAGCGACCTTGAAATGGTTGAAACATCATAACTAAAGCATGATCTCCTTTACTTGACTTTTGGTGTAAAGGGGTAAATTTCCCTAGATCAGTAAAGCCTATTAATTTTAATTGTTTTTGATCAAATGCTATAGCTTCACTAAGTTTCATTTCATCAATTAGAAGTGTACCTATAAATTATAATTATAATATGTTTTAATGAATTTATACAGAGAAAACTAAAACTAATAAATATAGTTATTTTAACTTTAAAAATGTATTAAATCTACAAATTAAAAAAAAAAAAATACCTCTTCTTTGTTCAATAGTCATTTCAGCAGCTTTTTTCTTAAGCATATCAAATGTATTTCTATGAAAACCATATCCACTGTCCATTTTTCTAATATATCTATTTAAAGTGTCTAAACTCGGTAATGCTAAGATCTTATGTGTTCGCAAATGTTCATAAGTCTTCCTACTTTTAATTCTAATTAATAAGCATTCATACACCCAATGTGTGCTGTAACGCATTCCTTTTGTGCTTGCTACTTTTGATGCAGCAACACATGCTTTTATGGCCTCTTGTTGAGGTAATGGTAAATTTAAAATATTATCTTCCAATTTCTCTTTACTAATTTTTGCACACTTCATCTTACAACTTTTAATTTCTGCTTGAAAGCGTTTAACCTGTTTAAATCCATTAAAGTATTTATTAATTCATTTAAATCATTTAATAAGTACTTATTACTTTATTGTTTAATCGTATGTTTTTTTTTTTAAACAATTTTATTTGCTGATATTGTTTAATTTTCTTGTTTGTTTTCTTAAACAAATGTTTATTTCTTTTTCTTTCAATATCAATTTTATTTTTTCTTACTATACTACATTCACAACATCTAACTTTTTTAACACCTCTATTACCAGAATTTCTAGGAGGAAGGTATCCTAAACATAAATCTGAATTCCTGTTGAATTAAGTTTATTAAATATTATTATTTTAACATTATTTTAAGCCTAGTAGAATATTAAAAGTTATTTTTGTTTTTAATCTGAGAAATATTCTTAAATATTCATAAATTAATAATGTAGGTACTATAAATATTATAATTACTTTGATACAAAACCTGTCCCTTTACATAATATTATACCATTGACAATACATAAAATTTTTTCTACATCATTTATATTAAGAATTCCAGGAAAGTTGAAGTTTGATAAATCTTTTTCAGTACCATTTACTCGTATAAGAATCTAAAATATATTTATTTTTATTTTTACTTATTATTTTTACAATAGTAACAAATAATTATTTTACTTGCCTTTACATTTAAATCTATTTCAATAGCTACTATAATATCATTAACTAATTCTTGCCAACGAGAAAATATAACATAAGAATCAGTACAACAATTTGCCCAAGAGTCTGTTGGCATCTGTACATTTTTTAATTCAGATTTTAATTTAATAAATGTGTAGGTATGTGCATTAATATTCTCCAGATCATTTATTTCATATTCAAAAGATTTTTCAAGACAATTATTTTCAGTTTTATCAATCTCAATATGGTCATTATCATAATTAATTAATTTTGATTTTTTTGGAGGATCAATTATATTTCTAATTTTTGGTGGTTTTCTTTTGTTGGTTTTTATTGTTAAATACTTTGGTAGATTTGGAAACACTGAGGGAACTGCTCCACATTTTAATAATGGTTTACCTCTTTTTATTTTATTTATAGTACCATCTGGCATTAATGTTTCAAAATATTTCTCTATAAATTTATCTTCAAAATGAAGTTCACATATACTATCTTTCATTTGTAATTCCCTATCCAATCTAGGAATTAACTTATTCCAAATTTGTTTTTCTTCTTCATTCTTTAGAAATTAAAAAAATAATTAAATTTATTGAACTAAATACTTTTATGTTAAATAAAATATAATGAATATAATAATAAATAAATTACCTTTGGTTTAAACATACTAGGATTTTGTAATCCTTTTATTTTATTTTGTTTTTTTGAAGAAGGGTACCCTGATGTACAACATGGTACAAAACAACCCATTATATTATTATTATTATTTTATAAATACAATTAGGAATAATTAATTATCATTTATTAATAAAATAAGTTTTAATTTGTAAATTGAATATAATATTATAAAAATATACAACAAGTCCAAATAATTTAATTAAAAATTGGTCTATTGATATAAATTCATAGACCCATAGAGACTCTTATAAATATCATAGCCATAGAGACATCATTATTGATATTGATTTATATATATCAATTAATAAATATTTATAATAATAAATCGGAAATTTTAGGTTCTTAATTTTTTTACCGCTAAAAGCTATGTATAAATTATAATGCTCGTAGTTCAAGATGCGCCTGGGGCGACCCCTATTGCATATCTCGCGCACTTCGTTTCGTACGACCGTAGGAGGGCCACTTTTATTTATAATCGCGCTGATAGTGCGGGCTCCTTAGTTTTAATCTTCATGGGTAATACACTAATAATTATTGTATTTCTTTAAAACGTTTAATATTTTATTTATTTAATGTTGTATAATAAATCCAATTATTATTAGATACTTATATACGTTAATTACAAATAAACTTCTGTAATAAAATAGCGATGATTTTTGGTTTATAGAATTCACTAGCCTTGTCAGATCCTTAAAAGTTTAAAACCTTTTACCTGTCATTCAATTATACTGAATATACCTATTATAATTTTGACTATATTACTCACAGATATATAAATATACAATAAACTTTAGTATATAATATATTTGTGATATTATTTTCATTTTTTATTATTACTGAAGTAACCGTTGACCGTTCTTGGTATGATAATAATAAATAATTATTATTATTTGTTCTTTTTAATGAATTTGTACGAATTGTATAATATGTAATATACATATAATTAAAAAGAGAAAAAAACACAGTAGAATAGTATAAATTAATAATTATTTAATTAATAAACAAAAGAGTGTAACAAACAAACAAAATCGTAAAAATCCTATTTAAATTATATACACAATCGATAAGGTAGAGACAGCAACACCTAAACTATTCATTATTTCTGTCTAACATTTTCGCTGGGGTTAATATTAGTAAAAATTATTCCAATTATTATTGTTCAATGTTATAAGTTATAACACAGAATAGATTAAAGAACTTATAACTTATATTATAATCATTGATCAATGTTATAATTAATGATATGAGAGATATTATACTTTATTTTTCCCACCATATTTGAAATCGCATTTAGCCAGTTAAAATAATTATTTTGAATTTCAATCGTATCGCCCGCTCTGGTGGATTAATATTAATTATACACTGTTTTCAAATAAAGTTTTAAAATACAGTTAGATTGCACTAGCTGTAGTAAATTTTATATTACCTTCATGTTGCTATGATACAAAATTAAATTGAGCTGTTAAATAATAATTACAAACATTAGAAACACGATCAGTATAAATTAAAATAATTAAAATAATTAAAAAATTAAATCATAATAATTATGCATTTTTAGTTTTTTATTTTACAATGCAGCTCATTGGACATGTTTCAATATAACCTATAAAATTCCACCAACAGATGTTTTATCATCAAACATTTTATTTTTCCGGTTGTTATAATAATAGCATGGTAATACACGGTATAATATTAATATGAAAAATATTCGCATCACGCCGAAGTGCTGAATGGCGAAAAGCGAAACATTCTGGAATCCTCCATTTTGAAATGTGAATTTCATGTCTTGTGACGTGTGGAATTGTACGATTTTCGAGGTTAGTCGAATTTTTCCTATACATTTTATATTCATAGTATTAATTATTATTAAATGAAAATTGATTTGTCATCTTTATTCGTGTTTTTGTGAGTTTCTGAATAACCTAACCGTTCAAATTACATATTCGGTCGTATATTCTTTATTATAATTTATAATAACCAATTTGTACGTTATAATTGTGCGAAAAAATATTTTGATTTCTCGTACTCGCGTTAGTACGTTATTTTGGTCGTTTGGCCATTTTGAAGATTTCAATTTTTCCAGGTCAGTGTCTGATATACATAATTTGTAGGTATTATATTATTATGAACGCGTAGTAAATAATAATGTAGGTATTACGTAGTTTTAACATTATTCGCAAATTGTTGACTAACACGTCAATGGTGTCGTGAGCGCGGTGAATTGTTCGGCGGACTATGTTTCATTACGAAATGCACTTAATGTACACACGTTCTGCGGTTTGGGTTTTAATTGTTTGAATTTCTTACGATTATGTTTAAAATATGGAGCGTGTACGTTTGATTGTATTTCCAATTTTACAATTTTTACTTATTCAACATTCTGCGTTGGGTCGTACAAAACTATCTTTTACAAGAAAATAGTTATTTGCGTGATGATTACTAGAAAAGTACCTAATCATTATTTTTTACTTGATTACGTTGATGAAATACTGTGAAACCTAATATAATTATTTTACAAGTACCTTTGTGCAATAGGTACTCTGCAAGTCTCAATGACAAATTATTAAATCACAGTTGCTTAAAATATTGATATTGTATTATGAATTATTGCCATTCCCTTTCTAGTGAAAATATTTTTTTTTATAAACATTAGTTATTACTTTATTAGGTAGGTATGGGTTATCTTACGATAATTCTATGTACCTAATTACCTACCTAAGTATTAAAAATTAATAAATTTAATAAGTAAGTATTTAAGTACCTAGGTAGTATGAAATTGTAATTTATACTTTATTATAAAATTTCATGTTAATTTAAGAAGTTTTATTTAATTTTTCACAAATAACTATTCATTAGTAATAAATATACAGGTGTGTGCCTATAGGGTGGTTTTGGGTGTTTAAATCCCCCCCCCCAGACCCCACGAAAAAAAAATTTCTAGGCATGCCCATGTAAATATATATAGGTAGGTTTATAAAAATAATATCATTTCATCTTTAAATTATTAATCCATAATAGGTATTATGAATAATTATTTACAGTTGGTTTTTTACACATTTTAAATAAATATTTATAGATACCTACTTATATAAAATATACTTGGAAATATATTTAAATAAAATATAATGACTTTGAATAGAAATAATTTGTTAAGTAGGTATTCCATACTTATATTGGTATTTAATTGTAATGTAATTATAGATATACAAGTTGATTTGAATATTATATTACATAGTTAATGAAAATAAAATGTATCTACCCAGGTAAGCAATTTTACCATATTTGTAATAATTAATTTTTCACTACCTACCTATATTGTACCTAAATAATATTTATAGCTATATGCAATAATATATATATTTAGATAGCTACCTATCTATAATAAATTTATATAGGTAATTACTTTCTAAGTACCTATCAGTATAATTTTTACTTATCCTAACTTTATCTTAACTTTAAAATAGGTACTTTTATGAATTCGGCATTTTTTTTATACTTATAAGTTAGAATATAATTTATTATATTATAAAATTTTTAAGTAATAAAGAAATGTATCAATATTATCAATATTATTGCATATGTATTAATAAGGCACATAACTAGTAGGTACCTACCTAATTACAATTTTTAGATTACTCAAAAATGTATTATAATGTGTTATTTTTTTACAGTTACCTAATTTGTTTCAAGTAGTTATTCAAGTATTTGTTTCTAGAGTTTAGCATAATGGAATTGGAAAGGTATATTATTATTTATTGTAAAATAGAAAGTAATTTTTAATAGTTGGATAATTAATTGGGCACCTCAGTAATTTTTGAAAGATAGAAATAGAGTACCTAATGTATTTATATTGTTTTCTTAATGGGTTTAATAATATAGGTACTACTAAAAAGTGAGATAAATATGTTTACTTGCTCATTCACTGTAGGTGCTCGTCTAGTTAAATAATTTTATGTAACCTACTTAACTATAAACATTAATATTTATTAATTTATAATCAATGATAATTATGTATAAATATATAGGTAATTTGACCAATTGTCAATATTATATATATTATACCTATAGCTAATAATTTGGCTATAACGTTATTTTTTAATTATCTACAGACAAACATTTCCATTACTTAATGAAACTTTAAATTATTTGGATATTGGTGTAACTGGTAAAGTTGTAAACATAATAAGAAATAAAAACAATAAATTTGTTTTTAATATATCCATACAGAAATGTGATTACATAAATAATGAAGATATTAATTTGGATTTATTAAATGAAGATTACTTATCTATGTAAGTTATTCTCTATATTATAATAACAATTAAAAATGTATTACTTTACTTATTACTTATAAGAGGTTTTTAG
The DNA here is from genome assembly GCA_021307375.1 of Tetraneura akinire. Lineage (NCBI taxonomy): Eukaryota > Metazoa > Arthropoda > Insecta > Hemiptera > Aphididae > Tetraneura > Tetraneura akinire. The sequence continues at coordinate 14,211,350 of JAIUCT010000010.1, forward strand.
ATTTATAATATTTGAAATCATGAAAATTCTTTGTTTTTTAAAAGTACTTAAAAACTTCATTTAAAGCATTTAAATTGAAAATAAAAGTTCTATTAATAAATAAAAACCCAAGTCCACAAAAAATTTACTTTATTATTTTAGTAAATACATATTTCTTTAATATATAATATCCACAAGAACTCTTCTTATAAAATTTAATAAAAGTTCTCTCCAATGTATACTATTATAATAAAAAGTACCTAATTGTACCTGTTTGAATCAGTAAAGGGAAGGTTAGTTAAACTTTTTTTGTAATAGGTAGGTACCACAAAATAGTTTATGCGTCACAATAAAAAAGAAACTGTCATCACAAGTATTAAATTATACCTAACTTTATAACAGTAAGACAATACTTATCTAATTCTTCATATTGCTATATTAGTATCAATAATGTCATAAAATACTTAATAAAAAAAAAAAAAACTAAAGGAGTAGATCCATCTTGTATCCCCTTGTAAATATAATCTAAAACTACAAATCTGAAAAAAATTATGAGTACCTACCTATAATATTAAAACTTAATTAACATTTTGTTTTTATAACATTTTTTTATCTATAATAGGTCTTTGAAAAATTAAATTTCAAATATTTTTAAATTTCATAACTGAAATTGTTGTTCTAACATTGGTAGATTTTGTATCAAGCAAAAACATAAGCAAATGCTGTAAATCTTGGACCTTCTTTACTAATAATTATTTAATTTAAATTATGAATTTATCTATATTCTACTAAAATGTCTATAATGGACAAATGAGTTAAATATAATAATATAATATAATATAATATAATGAGACAAATAAAGAAGAAAATTCTAAATATTAAAGTTAATTCTTTAAATATTTTGATCTTTATTTAATTGATTATTTTAAAATAGGTACCTAATAAAAATATATATATTTTTTTAATAAAGGTCCAATATACAACCTGGTTTACTACTTGGATGCCTTCACCCACAAAAAAAAAAATGGACACGATGTTATGTTATATCTAATATAAATAATACAATTAATATTGCACTTTGTGATACTGGTGAAATCACTAAAACTAAAAAGCTCAAAAATATTCCTGATAGGTACAAATGTATACCTGTTCTTACATTTGAAGCTGAAGTTACATGTATTTTTCTTCATGGAAAATTGCGACATTTAATGGAGGTAGATTATTTCATATAGTATTTTTTTTTTTTTTTTTTTTTTTTTTTTTTTAATTAGGTCTACACAAGTTGATATTTTTATTTATGAAGATGTTTATAAAATTATAAAAATATTACCTAAATTATAAATAATTACCTAATTTAATTGGCTCAAACAAATTTTGATGGAAAACTACAATATGATATAAAAATTTGAAACCAATAATAAATAATCACTTAAAAAACCATTCTAAGCAAAGCTTTATATAGTGAATTAGGAATTAATATTTCGATACATTTAATAAAATTAAAAGTATATTTAAACTTTATAATCAAAATGACAATACCAAAATATATCATGTTTGTAAAGTAGATGTGAATACTCTACAAAATTTTCCAATATCCTATATATATTCTACATTTCCTTAAATACCATAAAATAATAAAAATTCAGTTATGAATTTTGCTGTTTCATCAATTTTCTATTAGGTTTTCCAATTTTTAAGAAAACTAATTTGAAATTCAAAAAATATAACCTAAATAAAATAATGACTAAATGAAGTTTTCTATGGATAGGTACATGGTAATTAATTTGTAGTAAACTGGCTAATTTTATTATTTTGGGTTATTTATAAACTAGTTTTCATATGTGGAAGAATAAAATCATTGTAAATATTAAATATTTAAACTTTAATGTTTTTAATGAACTACGAATAGGTAGCTAATTATTTACTTATCTGAACTTTTCAATAATAAAATTTGTAATAAAGTTAATATTGTAAATATGATATTAAAAATAGACATTTTATATTAGTAAAAAACTTTTTTATTATACAAGATGAATTTAGAAAAAAATATAAAGTTTTAAACTTGCACAATATTAATTTTTTGTTATAAAAAATGTAGACATCTATATCTAACAAAGTATTATATTTATATTAGGTTATATTTAATATTTTACAAATTCAATTATTTTTGTTTTAAATTTGAATGTATAATCCAAACATAAGAATTAGGTACTTTAATACTTTAAAAGTTGTTAATTTTTTATGCATTATTTATTTTGAATGAAATAACATTTTTAGTTCTAAAATTTAAAATTAGTATAAAAGCTCGTATAAAAGTTTCACCTTAATTTTGAAATAATTTTTCACTTTTTGGACTTATATTTAAATTAATACCAGGATTAATACATAAGTATAACATTAGTGTCAATTAATTTTATTCTAAAATTTTATAAATGTTTTAATTGTAATATAATTTTTTATTTAAATTTTAGAATTTTGAAGATTATGTTGCAACCTTTGAATCATTTGTAAATAATTCAAAGATTAAAAACCGTAAAAAAATGAAACTGATTTACAAAGATTCATCATTAGATTTTATTATAAAACAATGGGATCCTCAGAATTATATAAATATTGATGACCTAAATTATAATTCGCTAATGATGTTTGAAAATGGTAGTTCTGTAATTTTAGCAAAAGTAGAAAGTTATGATTGGAGACATATATTTATAAGGAGTGTTGATAAATTTGTAAATATTTCCAACGAATTGCAGACATACTGTGAAAATTGTAACTTCTTAACAAATTGTTGGTTATTTTTAAAACATTTTACACCAATATATTTTATTTTTATAGCATCAAGTATTCAAAAATATCCAATTGTTGGAGATATTGTTGCAGTAAAATGTACAGACAAATTTTATAGATGTAAAATAATTGATATATTAGATCATTCATATTTTTATTTATATTTGATTGATGCTGGTTATATAATATCAGCAAATATTGATAGCATAGTTGATTTGTCAGAATCTTTAAAAGAGGTATGGACTATTAGTCTATATACTTCAAACTATTAAGAAAAAATATTAATATGTGTATGTATCCTAGATTCCACCTACTGTTTGTTTAATTGGTTTAAAAGATGTACCTTTAAAACCATGGACCCCAGAAATTTTTTCATTTATTACTAAATTATTTGAAAATTCTACTGCCATGATAATGGTAAGAAATAGAATAAATAAAATGTTAATATTTTTTTTGTAATTTTCTTAATGTGTAAGACATTTTTAAAATAAATTATTCCAAAAAATTGATAATTATTAAATTACAAGTAAATTATAAGTAGTATCTACCTATATATAATTTTATATTTTATTATTGAATTCTTCTATTTATGACATATTGGATTGGTCAAGTTAAATAAAGTAGTAATTAGTAACTTATTTTGAGTATTTGTTAATATTGTTCTTATGTTTTAATATTATACTCATAGAATACTTAATAGAATAAAAGTAATAATTTGAAACTATATTATTTCCTGTTATTTATTTAATTATTTTGTGTTATTTAGGAATACAATGATTATGATCCTTTTGGGTTAGATTCTGTAACTTTAACTATTACTAATAATTATGAAGATGTAAATGGACATATAAAACAACTCTTAGTAAGCTATAATTGTAATGTAATTATTTATTGTTACTTATATGAATTAAGACCACTTTAAATATACATTTTGGATGTTATAGATATATTTAAAATTATATGTGATTTATATTAATATACAAAGTGTACACAAATTTGTTTAATAGAAAAAATATATTGTTTAAAGATATTACCTATCTTTTAGCATCACAAATTTCTGATAATCTTGTACCTAAAAATATATAATAATTAAATAAGGTTTTATGAAGTTATTATGTAATACTATATAGTAACAAATATTATATAGTGATTATATATAAATATAATATTACTTAACCTAACCTACAAATTTTTTTGTTTAACTAAAACTAAAAAACCAAGTATGAAACTAAATTATTTACAAGCATTTACAATTTTATTTATTTTAAGCTTTTTAGATTTTGAGCGAAGCGCAAAATGTATTGGTTTTACAATGATTTGGGTTTTATATATATATATATATCTGAAGACAACACATTTTCTACCCGAAATAATGCTCTAATTTTCACGAATAACAATATAGCAATTTTTCCGGTTGGAAAGTGGATGTAGTTGGTACTATTTAGGTCATTTTTCGAATTTTTCAAAATTAATCCTATGCGATAGAAATGACGAAAAAACGCCATTTTTCACAAAAATTGAAATAAGTATCCCTTCTCTTGGTAAAATAGTTTAGTCTCATAAATTAAAAAAAATCATCTGTATTTTACTATTTAATACTAAGTAAAATCAAATATTTTAATTTAGTTATAGTAAAAAATATTTGCATCATGAGTATACGAGTTTTTAGTAGGCATTAATCATTATTTTATGTATTGTATCACTTTTCATAATAATGATTATTTTCTGTGGAATGTTTTTATTCAAAGTCATTTATTTTATAATACCTATAATTTTTATTATATAATTATAATTATTTTATAATATAAATTCATTTAACTTAAGTATTTTAGTTTCTGAGCGAAGCGAAGAATGTATTGGTTTTACAATGTGTCTTTTTTTTTTTTTTTAAGTATGAAGACACTTTTACTACCCGAAATAATGCTCCGATTTTCACGAATGTTGTATGTTTTCGATTGCAAATTGGATGTAGTTTGTACTTTATTAAGGTCATTTTTCGAATTTCCCAAAATTGACCTCATGTCACACAGAAAAAGGATGAAAAAATAACGAAAAAAGGATATTTTTCCTTCGACGAATTTGATTCATCGGATAAATTTGTTTATAATAGTAACCATAGTGATAATATAAATATTATTGTTACTAATAGTAACCAAAGTAATAATATTATTATTGTTACTAATAGCAACCAAAATAATATTATTATAACTAATAGCAACCGCCAACCATCTATATAAACAGAAAACGATTTCCATCGTAAATCTTATAATATTTCTTTGAGCACCTCCCTGGGGTTGATCATATATTCATATCGCAGATCATAGATTATTGATCAAAGGCTAAGGTTTATAATGAGAATTAACGAACCATTCGGTTATATATACATAATATTGTTAGGTGATTTTTTCCAATTCTCTAGAATTAGCTAGAGGGCAAATTGAAGAAAAAGTTTATTTGTATTTTTCATGAAAACTGAAATTTCGACGAATTCGGTTTCAATATTTTACGATAACTTAGGCAATTTTGAAGTTAAAGATTTAAAATTTTTATTGGGTATTTACATAAGTTACCATATATTAATATGTGGTAAAATTTTGGTACCGTGTTACGTTCATTTTTCTACAAAATATTTCGTAAAATTCTCCTTTTTACGTATATAATGTTTGATAAAATTGGCAATTTTTGGCATCAAGGTCTGATAATTTTACTGAAGTATTTTTTTTATTTACATAAAAATCCCTAGTCTCAATTTTTTTTATAGCTGTTTAAATTTGATATTTTTAGTACATCGAAAATGTTATGAAGAAAAATGACGAAAAAACGGCATTATATGACGGAACTTCGCTCAGAATCATTTTTTCGAATGAAATGGTTTGCCATTGCATTCAAATTATAATTAAAATTAAACACTATGATTGCACACCTGTATCCCTTCCCTTGCTTTTTTAATTATAAAATAGTTATGAAATATTAAATACTACAGTTATTGATGATTGCGGTGATTTGTATTTGTAAAGTTAGTATTATATACTAAATAGTACTATGTAATCATATATATTGCTTACATCCTATAAAAGTTAATAAATAATTTGTTTTATATTATGTAAACTGTTTATATACTTTAAAATTACATTATATTTACAATGACTAATTAATATTATATAAGGTCTTCATAATTAATAATTGATAAATATAGTAAAAGTTATGTGAGTATAATATTTTTTTATTAAATGTATTGAACCATTTTTAAATGTAATATATTATAACTTTTACATAAAATTTTAACAAATTTTTTCATGTTTTTAATTAGACGTCAGTGGAAGATAATCAACATAATATATGTTCAAATTCTGTAAATGATATAAATCCATTTATAAAATTGCAATCTTATGCAATTATGCCTGTACGAGTAGAAAATATGATAAAATCAGGTTATTTAACTAATCATTTTTCATTGTCCATTATTTAATATACTTAGCATAAACTGTATATTATGTATGATATATATAAAAACATTGATTGTAATTTAATATTTAGATAACCCAGTTATGACTGAATATGATGAAATTCCATTGCCGCCTGGAAGTGCAGTTTATATGACCAGTTTTGTAGATTTGAATGAAATTTATATTAGAAAAATCGAAGATCATAATGATGAATTTGAAAATTTCTTAGATAAGATTAATTCATTCTGTTTATCAGGTATATCAATCATAAACTTAACTGTTTATTATTCTTACATATTATTTGTGAAGCCGGGTTCCTTTGGTTTTGGCGAGTATATATGAATACTCAAATATTCATCAATGTACACAAATAGCGAAGTATACTATTCCCTCCCACTAATAGTCACCCACCAACTGTCTGTTGAACCAAAATTGTAAATGATTCACATAGTCTCACCACTGGGCACTAGTTATATCTGTTTGGGTCTAGACATTTTCTTTGACTCTTATAACTTTTACTGTCAATTCACGGGAAAGTAACGAATAGAAAATAAATAACAATTATTCGTACAAGCACTTTGTTTCCACAACATGACGAATATTCAAAAAATACAATGGTCATAGAAATCTGGCTTATTAACAAATAAATAATTAATTTTGAATTATTTATTTTAGCGGATTCAATTAATAGAACGTTAGTAATTGGAGAGATTGTTGGAGCTCGATCTACATTGGATAATAGTTTCTATAGAGGCAAAGTTTTAAAACAAATTGATGACATTACTTATTTAATTCATTACATTGATTTTGGAGATAAAGATAATGTACCTAAATCAAATATATTTGACATTCCAAAGGATTTTATGGTATTTCTATTAATTTAGTGGAATAAAATTATTGTGATATTATATATCTATAGTACTATATTAATTTAAATAATGTTTAAATGTAATTATTTTTTATATATATATATGTATATAGATTCCTTCAAATGTGATTAAAATTTCTCTTAATGGAGTAATGTCTAGACCTTTGAATACAGATACTATGAATTATGTTAATAACTTATTATCGAATTATGAACCAATGATAGTTGTAAGTATGAAAATAATTTTACTTTTAATATTTGACAAAAATAATATTATTTCAGCTTTATTTTTTAAACTATTTACATACAAATAAAATTATATAAACATAATAAAGAATGTTAAAGTATGAGTAACTTAATTTAAAATTCATTTAACCATTGATATGCATTTGTATTTGATATACACGTCATATAATAATTTTACATCATAGATAAAGTAAAAAATTGAATTTATAAATATATAAATCATAATTTTGTTCATTATTTTAATTTAGAATTATTCACCGACGGTATCTCTTCAAAATGTTATTTTGAAAACAGTTATTGACAAAGAAAATGTAAATGACCGATTAAATGAGTTATTGAAGGATAATACCAGTACGTCATTAACAAACTTATTAGATCAACTTTCAAATATACCAATTATTTCAGATACATTAAAGACATCAGTTACTTCAGATATATCAAACATACCAGTTCCTTTAAGTATACCAAACACACCAGTTTCTTCAAGTATACCAAACACTCCAATTTCTTCAAGTATACCAAACACTCCAGTTCCTCCGAATACACCAAAGACACCAGTTCCTTCAAGTACACCAAAGATACCAGTTCCTTCAAGTATACCAAAGACACAACTTCCTCCGAATACACCAAAGACACCAGTTTCTTCAAGTACACCAAATACACCAGTTACTTTATGTACATCAATTATTCCTGGTACACCAAATACACCAGGTACTATAGAATTTTATATTTATTATTTGGTTTGGTTATTAGATTTACAATATCTTTTAATTTAAAAAGGGATACCTATTTTATTATGATAAAAATATATTTTGATTTGAAAAAATTATAAACTAAATATAAACCAAATTTGTTAGACACATTAATAGTGAATAGAATATCAGAGGTGGTCGAATATTTTTTGATAATAACCTAAGAATATTTATCTTATTTGAAGATCAAATTTCATAAAATAATATTTAAATATTTATACTCTGTTCAAAATAAGATCGGTACATCGTATCGACCAGTTTTCGTCGGTGGCACGCAGGCAACTTGTTGATTCAACTTGTCGTGTTCTCTCAGGACGCTTGCTCGCTCATAATTTATGGAGTGCTAGGTAGATGTACATGCGTGTGTTCTTATTAATCCCCATACAAAATAATACGCGTCAATGTTGCTTATCGTATATTTTAAATTATTTTAACTCATCGGCAGTCGATATTGAAATAATGTGACGCTCTCGGCGGACCTCCGCCGCAGAACAAACCATGCCCATGTGCAGTATTTGGCCACCTGTACCAATCTTATTCTGAACAGAGTATATAATTATTATTTTTATCAGAAATCACATCTTATTTTATAAATGTATAAAAATATTCTAACAAAGATATATCAACTTAAAATCATTCACAATTGACATACAAAATGACCAGCTATTGAGCCTCTTCTGATATATTTGTAATGGTCAATATGTATATTCCTACCAGATTTAGGCAATGTTAAATATATACTATAAATTAATATTGATTGATGGCAGTATTATTTTTTATAGTAAAAAATATGAAATAAAATATATTTAATTATAATTATTTTATTAATGATAGTTAATCATCAACTAAATAAAAATTAGCACATAGCTAATAGTCATTTTACCATTATGTTTGACATTACAATAATATATAATATGTATGTATATTTAACAAGTACCTAAACCTTTAAAACCTCAACTAGTTGATATTTATCAACTAGTTGAGATTTTATATAATTTGATGTATATATATATCATAGTTTTTGTTTTGAGTAGTTTTTTGTGCCGCTTATGAAAATTATTGAGATATTCATAAAATTACTTAAATAAGATAAATATTTTTAATTTAATAAAATAAAATACTAAAGATCTCTGTAAGGTAATTACAGATAAATTAAATAAAATTAGATTAATTAAATTATTATTTATACTTGAAAAAACATCTTCATATGTACATAACATGAACTTAATTGTAAAATTAATATTTTCTGATATGCACAGAATCTAAAATATGTAATTATAACTTGCTTATTTTATAATACAATTGTCTTTTAATTCATACATAATTTTTGATAATTTAATATTAAGGATATTATTAAATAGTAGTGATCCACAACGAAATTTCGATATCGTATGTATTTTGGCAATAATTTTATCGGTTTACTTAGGAAAAATCAATATATAATATTATTGATATATTGATTATCATACTATCGCAATTTGTAATAGTGATAGCATAGATTAAATGGTGATAGTGTGTATATTAACAAATAACAACGTTATATTTTAAATTGTTATTTAATATATGTGAAGGTGAAGTGATGTATGTAATTAAATAATAAATAAAAATAATAATTAATATATAATCTCATATATATATATATATACTTAAATATGCTGATTTATATTAATATTATGCAATTACATCCTGGATAGTTTATTAATTATTTGTATGCAATTATTAGAATAATAAGATTAATTTAGAAAAAACATAACCAAAATAAAACTATAAGGACAATTCAGATGCCGGTGCATTTTAATAATTTAATTTTTAAAATAATACTGCTAAATTTATTTTAGGAACAATGAGATATAAATAGCCATATCATAATATAAATAATAAATATAGACATTGATGTATTTACTATTTATAAGATATTTGGATAATCGATTAATTGAAATGTTTTAATTAAATATCGATATCGAAAAACTCTTGAAAAAGGTGACGATATTTTGATATCGTTGTGGACCACTATTAAATAGTATTATTTGGTTAGTAGTACGCAAAATAATTAAATTAGTGTTAATTGCATTTTTTGAAATTATATTAATTTTATATTTCTAAAAATATATTATAAATTCTATATTAGGTATGTAAATAATTTCTTTTATTTTAGTACATGTGTATGAAAACTTACCAAAATTAAAAAATGGAGATTTGGTTTATATAACAATATTCATTGATGTACATCAAATCTTTGTTCGTAAAGTTGATGATGAAAATGATGAATTTTATAATTTCATAGAAAACGTTAACTCTTATTGTTCAGCAGGTATTTAATTAAAATTTATTGTATTATTATGTTCTAAAATGTGTGGTTTTTTTTTTTTTTTTTTAGTACCACCCATTGGAAAATTACCAAAATTAAATGACATTATTGGTGCAAAATCCATAGATGGATTATTTTATAGAGCAAAAGTTGTAAAAAAAATAAGTGATGTCAGTTATAATGTACAATTTATTGATTATGGGATGGAAGAAAATGTTAATTTATCTGATATTGTTACTCTTTCCACTGAATTGATACAGGTTTTAATTTATTAAATGATATTAAGCTATATATATATGTATTATTTTTTTAAGTAACTTTAGTTAAGATATATAACTTAAACTTAAATTTTTTTAATATTAGTTTATTCCTTCAATTATTAAGATAAAACTTAAAGATGTTCCGTTCAGTATATTAAATGAAGCTGCTCGTAAATATGTGAGTTCTATTAGTGAAAATGAAATCTTAATTATAGTAAGTTATTTAATGTTCCTATAATTGAATTATCTATTTATAATTATTTTAATTTTAAAATAGAACACTATAGATGATAAAACAAATGAAGTAATATTAACTACAGAAAAAAAAGAAAATATTAATGATTATATAAATATGTTAATATCTGGAAGTATCAATGAACACATTAGTAATGAAACTGATTATAAGTTTGAATTGGGTAAATATAATTAATTTAATAACTTATTATTTGCTATCTGTATTTGTAATAATTTATTAAATATTATTTCACATAAATTTTAGATTGTAACGTTCAATCATTAGAAAATAACATTACATTTTTACAACCTGGTAATATAGTTTATATGACATCTTTTGATAGTTTGGAAGAATTGTATATTAGAAAATTAGAGGACTACAATGATGAATTTCATGTTTTTTTGGATAAGGTTAATGAATTTTGTTTGTCAGGTAAATATACAAATAATAAATTTATACAAAATAAATGTTGTGTTAATTGTTTGTTTTAGCTACATCAATTAATAGACCTTTAATAATTGGTGAAATTATTGGTGCTAAGTCTATACTGGATGATGGCTTTTATAGGGGTAAAGTTTTAAAACAAATTGATGATACCAATTATTTAATTCATTATATTGATTTTGGTAATAAAGATAAAGTATCAATATCAAATATATTTGAAATCCCCAATGAGTACAAGGTACAAAATATAATATTATTCTAACTTAAAAATCTAAACTTTATAATGTATTATGTGTTAGATTCCTTCAACTGTAATAAAAGTTATCCTTAAAGGGATTATTTCATCATCTGTATTAAGTGTAGAAGCTTCAAACTATATTTCTAATTTGCTATCTACCTATGCGCCAATGACTATAGTAAGTTAAATAAGATCATTTGTATTAATATTATAAAAAAATATATTAATTTATGACATATTAATATAAATAACTAAATTGATTAAAATCAAATTTTTTTATTGTCTTTTTAGGACTTTGATCTTAAATTCCCCTTAAAAGGTGTTAATTTAGTAGTAATTAATACCAATGAAAATGTTGCTGAAAACTTGAATAAACTTATTAAGAATGTATCTAATGCTACAACAAATAATGAACTCAAAAATATATGTGTGACAGGTATTTTACTAATTATTTAAGAATGAATAAATCATGTTTGATTTATTTTTCAAAGAAATTACATTGCTATAATTTTTTGATTTTGATCGAAGTGAAAAATGTATTGGTTTTACAGTGATGTGAGTTTTTTTTTTTATATCTGAAGACACTTTTACTACCCGTAATAATGCTCCGATTTTCACGAATAGCATAATTTTTAATTGGATGTAATTAGTACTTTAATTAGGTTACTTTTTGAGTTTCACAAAATTGACGATAGAAAAACTATGCAATAGAAAAAATGACGAAAACTGAAATTTCGATGAATTCGATTTCAATATTTGATGATAACTCTGGCAATTTTGAACTTGGGCACTATTATTGGGTATTCACATATATATTATTTATATGTGAAAAAAATTTTGGAATTGTTACGTTAATTTTTCTATAAAATATAGAACTTGAAGATTTCGTAAAATTCTTGTTTTTATGTATATAATATTTGATAAAATGAACAGTTAAAAATTTTTTACTGAATTATACTCGTATATTACTTAACATAATATCCAAATATTAGAAAAATTCAAAGTCGCAATTTTTTTTTATAGCTGTTTTAAGTTGATATTACCTAACATTTTTAGTTTTTGAACAAATAAGGTTATTTAAAATTAAACTCTACATTTTTTTTTTTTTTTTTATTAATTTCAATTTATATTTTCTACATAAAATAATTATTTACAAGTTGATAAAAATATTGAAATGTAATTCACTTTATTTGTATAAAATATAAATAGATATTATTTATATAGTTTTATTTTATTTTTCAGAACATACAAAATCTGTAGTATTTCAAAATTTAGTAACAGATAAAACATATGATATAATTAATACATTGAAAAATGGAGATTTAGTATATATTACTGCTTATATTGATTTGTGTAGTATCTTTGTTCGTAAAATTGATGATACTGATGAATTTCAAAAACTTTCAGAAAGAGTTAATACATATTGTTCATTAGGTTAGTATTTTCTTTCTGATAATTATATATTAATATTAAAAAATAATATTTGTTATAGGAAATACTTCAGAGAAAGAGAATAAACCTTTAGAATTAAATCAAATTGTAGGCGCTAAATATTCGGCAGATGGATGCTTTTATCGAGCACGAATTATAGATAAAGTGGATGATAATAATTATAATGCAATATTTATTGATTTTGGTTTTGAAGATAGTGTGAATTTTACTGATATTATTTTTCTACCTAATCAACTTCAACAGGTTAAATTTCACTTATTTTTTTTTTTTTGTTTGTTTAATTGAATCCATAATATTTCTATACTTTAGAATTAAGAATTAAGTTTTCTATTAATTTTTCTACAAAATTTAGAACTTTAAATATTTCCTAAAATTCTCGTTTTTATGTATATAATGTTTGGTAAAATTGGTACTTTGGGTTTAAGGTCTGAAAATTTTATTAAATTACACTCTCGTATTAATATACTAAAATATTAGATAAATCCCAGTTAGATAAATCTAAGAATACTTAATAGAATACTAAGTTTTATTCTTATTATATTTCAATATTTTTTTACAATAATGTTAAATAAAACTAATAAGAAATTAGAAAATTTTATTTAAATTAATTCCAATTAATTATAAATATTATATTTACAATTTTATTTTTGTAGCTGTTTAAAAGTAATAAAAGCAAGGAAAGAAGGGATACAGGTGCAAAGACGATAGTGTTGAATTTAGATTAAAATTTGAATTCAATGTAAGTTATTACGTTCTTCAAAAAACAATTCTGAGACAAGTACTGTCAGATTTGGGTATTTAGATGACTAATTTATGAGTTTTATGGGTATATATTTTATATATTTATTGAACGGAGAGACTGATAAATGTAAAAACTTTAATCAATACATAATATTATCTGATGAACTTCGGTTAAAATTGTATTTCCGAATGTAATGATTTAACATATTGCATTTAAATTTTAATCAAAATTCAACACTATCCTCTTTAGACCTGTATCCCTTCCCTTGCTTTTAAACCACTATTATTTTTATTTGGTAATTTGCTCATCTAAAATAACATGATTATAATGTTAGTAATAATACCATGATTATTTGCATATTATAGTTTATTTATTCAATATTTATAATGAATGTAATATTTTTAAATTGTGTTATATTTTAATTAAACAAATAATTATACATTTATAAAATTAGTAATGACATTTTTTATAGGCTACTCCTAGTGTCACTTTAGTTGGACTCAAAGGTTCAAATTTTGAAAATCTCAGTTTAGAAGATCACAAGTATTTAGAACAATTATTATTGCTCAGTGAAGTATTGAAAATAGTAAGTTACATACTATTAATATATTTTATTTATAATACAATATTTAATATAATTATGTTTATGTATATAATTAATAAATATCCTTATCTTAAAAATAATTTTTATGTTAATTTTGAATTATGCCTATTCTTTATTTTTTTAAGATTTCTATTATACATAATGCCAAGTTTATAATAGAAAGAGATATTATTTATTATATGTTCTTAAATTTAAAATGTACTAAATTAAGAATGATACCTTAAATTATTACATCATTGAGTATTATTATAGGAGTTTGAAGATTTGCATGCTGTAACATTAACTGTAGTCAGCCAAGGGATTAATATAATTGATTATTTAAATGAATTACACATAGATGATATGAAGGATAATACTATTATTAATGATTCTATGGAAACTGTTTCAGGTATTTAATTTAAAAATTGTATATCTATTTGAATACATTTTTTTTTTTTTTTTTTTTTTTTGTGTTTATAAAAGATAATTTAGGAATGAAGTATATTTCTAGTAATATTAGTATTCCACAAATACCGCCATTAACTAATAAAAGTATAGTTACTATTCATACATTTCTAAGTTTGAGAAATATATTTATAAAAGTACCTTTTCAAAAATTTGAAGTTGACAAGTTTATAAAAGATTTTTCCATTTTTTGTTTAACTTGTATGTATTACTTATTTATTAAATATTATTATTTAAATATAACATTAGTTAAGGGAAAATTTTATCTTATTTTTTTTAGTGCAACCTATTAATAGAAAACCATTGTTAGGAGAAATATTTGGCATTCGATCATCTATTGATGGCTTATTTTACAGAGGTACAATTAAAGATATATTAAATGGAAATCAATTTAGCGTTATTTTATTTGATTTGGGTACTGAAGATATTGTTTCAATTAATAGTATTGTTGAAATTCCTGATAATTTAAAACAAGTAAGTTATTATATTGTATAATTAGAAAATTAAATTATATATATTGTGTTGTATATTATTTCTTATTCAAATAATACAATTAATTTAAATGAATAATTAAATTTTTTAATAATTCTTAAATTTTCTTATTTAGATTCCGCAGAGTATTTATTCTGTTGGGCTTAGAGGTTTCAATTCTGAAAATTGTAATGCCCAAGCAATGTCTTATGTGAACATGCTGTGTGACAATATTCCTTTAATTATTGTATGTGCAATGTTTTATACATATGATTTACTAATCTATTAAATATTAATTAATATTTTTGTAGGAATTTGATGAGAACAGTCCTAATGGATTAAATGCTGTAACATTAATTACTGTTAAAACTCAACAAAATGTAAATGATCACCTATCAACACTTTTGAATGAAAAAGAAAGAGGTAATTTAAAAATTAACAAAATTCAATTTTTATTATATATAATGAAATTAATAATCCAATGTTGGTATAATTAAGTTAAATTTTTAAAAATTGTCATTAACAATCAAATTGTATATATAAATATGTCTGGTTTATTATTCCATACTTTTATATTATTTCATGTATCATTTATTAGTAGTATTAGCCGTGTGTGGTGTTCATTTGTAGTGTTACATTTTTGTTGTCGATTTTGTTATTATTAACGAGTCTTAAAATATATTCTTTGATGTCTAAACACATTAGTTTTAGTTATTGTGCTAAGTTGTCTGCCACCAGTAAATCTATACATTTTTGGGGTCCTGTCCGGTTTCCAGTCCACATTAGCATGTGCGTCGTGTTTGTCAATTATAGTGTCATGTATCTGCAGCTGAACTTTTGTGTTAACCTCAAAATTTGTATATTAATAATTAATTAATTACCTTTACCTAGCTATTACTATTGTCTATTAGTCGCGAAGTTATAGTTTATACCACAGATATGGCAAAATGCAGAAATCATAAAAATGAAGCTAAATTTTATGGATACTATTGATGAAAAATTAAACAATATTAATATTAGATTCATGGTTTATGGTGTATGAGAGTTTAAACATATTTACTGTTAATGATATATAGGAGCAGATAATACTATTTTGTTACTGGGAACCAAATTTAAGGGCCACTAAAAATTTTCCGCTTCCTTCGGTTGCTTTCCCCATATTTCATTTATGCACGTTTCTACTAATATTTCATACTACAATTTAATACAATTTATTTTAAGATCCTGAGCAAAGAATGTATTGGTTTTTTTTATCATTGTATATCTTTTCTTTAGTTTGTGTGAAACATATTTTTTAATAAAAATAATGACCTGATTATCACGAATAGCATATGAATTATGGTAAAGAATATTTAATATTCTAGTTAGTACTTAATTTATGTTATTTTACGAATTTATCAAAATTGAAATCACTAGTATAAAAACTAACAAAAAATTTGACAATCATGGAATCTGTATAACGAAATCAATTTAAAATGTTGCAAGAAAAAAAAATATTTAATTTAGCTGGTTTTTATTTTACGGTTTTTAATTGGGTATTTTACATACGTAGTAAAATTTTGACAATATTTACCTTCAGAGACAGAAGTCGTGGGATATGTGAGGCTGTTAAACAAATTTTTTATTAATCTAACACCCAGAATTGTTAAGCATATATGATTTACTCAAGGAAAATATGTAAAATACTATTTGAGAAAATATGGAAATAGAATACCAGGAAGCTAAGTAATACATTTTACTAGCTCAACAAGAACAGATAAAAACTTACAATTGTAAAAGAATCATTGCTACACATAAGATTGGTGACTTAGTGGCCATAAAAAGAACTGAATTTCTTCCACTATCAAAGTAAAATGTAAATTTCTTGGACCATATCAAATTACAGCTAAAAGTGGATCAAACAGATATAAAGTGATAAAAGTCACTAGTAAGAAGGAGGACCAATACAAACAAGTACGGGAACAAATTTCATGAAAAGATGGAAGACTAACCAAGCATCTGAAGAAGGAGATGAAGACCCAGTGTCCGAGATTGACTATTTAGAAGCGGGAGAATATGGGGTACATTATTCTATGATTATATTTTATAATAAAATATTTCATGTATCATTTATTAGTAGTATTACCTTTACAGTTGCACAAAATATCTTAATGAAATAATGTATTTTTAAATTAAATATAGATTCTTCTCCTATATTTTATAGATTTCTTAAAAGTATAAATTGTGTTACAGTATTTTTATTTTTAAATATTTGATTAATTTTATTGATAAGTAATAATGTTACAATTTTAATGAAAATACAAAAACATAAAATGTGTAAATACATTTTGGCTATGGTTTTATAAAATAATTGCCATAATAAAGTAGTATTAAGTATTACTTATTCATAATTTACCAATAATATATATTATATATTAATACTTTTTTTATTTAGATTCACCTGAAACAGTACAAGGACTAAGTAAAGGAGATATAGTTTATATTTCATCATTTATAGATTTACAGAATTTATATGTCCGACGTATCAATAATAATACAGATAGATTTAAATCATTTTTGGAGAATTTTTCTAGTTCTTGTGCATTCGGTATGTAATAATTTTAATTAAAAATGTATAGTTAATACCTAATATTATCTCATTAAACTCCATTCAGAATCTTTTTAATTTAATTATAATACAACACAATCCTACATTCTTACATTATGACTATTAGGACTTCGTACCGATTTCCCATATTTTTACTTACTAATGTGATTTGATTTACTATTTTTATTTTATTTAATCTTGGTTAATACTATTATTTGGTTTTGTTTGGCTTGATCATATTTTTTCTTTTTTCTTTGTTTTGAGTAATTTTATTTTATAATATTTGAAACAAAATTAATTTATAGAAAAACCAATAGCTATTGAACCTAAAATTGGAGAAATAATTGCGGCAAAAGAAAAAAATGGAACTAAATTTTATAGGGCAGAAATTATTTCTAAAGTTGATAATGAACATTTTGGTGTTTGTTTTATTGATTTTGGGTCCCGAGATACTATACATAAGAACAATATTGTAAAACCATCTGAAACAGAAGTAATAAATAATTATAATTATATTTTACAAATGATTATAGTTTTTTATAATAAAAATATTTTTTTATGTATTTAAATTTGTAGTTACAAAACTGTCCACCTACGTTTTTAGTTGGTTTAGATGAACTGGATTCAGAACCTGTAAAGCCTATTGTTTTGCAATATATTAAGAAAATTAGTCAAACTGAAACATTTATTGTTGTATGGTCTATTTTATGTTTTACTTTTGTTTATTATTACTACATTAGATAAATGGTTTTTTTAGGATTCAATTAATAATTTGTTTAAAGTGATACTAATTTCAGTTAATACTCAATGTAACATAAATAAAGAATTAGAAAAGCGTATAGCAAAAAGTAATTTAGAACCAATAATTCAAAAAGGTATTTATACAAGTGGTGGTAAACTAATTTTATTTTTAATTTAACAAAAAATATTTTAAATACTATAATTGGTATTAAAATTTAAATGATTTTGTTCCAGACTTTGATTCAGATATTGAAAAATCAGTTATACAGTATCATAAACTTCCTTTAGAAGTTCCCACACAGGTTTGATTATTCATTATTACTATAATTACTATTTCATATATTATATTTTAATTTGATAAATATTAATAAAATAACTTAGGTATGGATTGCTGAAAAAATATCTTCTTCGAAATATTCAGTTCATACATATAATAGTCGAATTGAATTTATAAGATTAGAAAAGCTTATATTTGAAGATAGTAAAATTTTAGAGCCTGTAAAATTTCTCAAAATAAATATGCCATGTGTTATATATGTCAGTCCTTGTTGGTAATAAAAAAAATTGTCTATATTAAATATTTTTCATACTAAAACTTTTCTTGTTAAGGTATCGTGGAGAAATATTGGAAATAATTGACACTGTTTCTGCAAAAGTTACTCTTATAGATCTTGGAAGTTCTAGTGTTATTCGAAATAATAAAGAGATTTTCTGTATGCCATCAAAATATATAGGAAAGTCATTGGTAAGTAATCTGTTAATTTTAATGAAAAATATTTTAAATTGGATAATAAATATTTTTCTATTTATAATGTGATGAACACATGTGTATTGTATTGTACATACATTATATTTATGTAATTCACCATCTAAAATAATTAATTTCATATGTACTATCAGGTATTTGGAATATTATTGTTAAAAGAAGCAAGGGAAAAAGGGATACAGGTGTAAAGAGGATAGTGTTGAATTTTGATTACAATTTAAATGCAATGATAAATCATTACATTCGTAAAAAAGATTTTGAGCGAAGTTCATCAGAATATATGTACTGATTACAATTTTTACATTTTTTACTAGTCTCTACGTTCTATGTAAATACTCGTAATTATCATAATACCCCTAAATGAGTCACCTAAATGCCCAAATCTAACAGTACTTCCCTCAGAATCGTTTTTCAAATATAATGATTTATCATTGCATTGAAATTGTTATCAAAATTAAACTATTCTCTTTACACCCATATCCCTTACCTTGCTTTTTTATACTTTAAACGCTATAAAATAAAAAAATCATAAATGTAATAATTCACAATTAATTGAAACTCAATTAAGTAAAATGTATTTAAGGGGGAATATTCAATGATATTATCAAAGAAATCCATAGGAGCGTGTTACTACTATCGTTACTACTGCCACGTCTATACAATACAGTAATTTACGGGTGTGTGGGCACGAGTCAATAAATTTAAACACTTCGAAACTTAGTTCCGTCACAATTCATTCAATAACAAACTGTTGATATTTTTAGTTTAAGGGGATTGACCGGTCATTGAAATTTCTTTAAATCGTTATATTCAATATACCTAATGTTAGTACTAGGTAAAATTTTAAAATAAAAATTTTTTTTTCAAATTTTAAGTTGTTAAATTGACTTAGAATATTGAAATTTTACAATTTTATTTCAGTCTTCGTTCAGATTCGTTTTTTGGATGCAATGGTTTATCATTGTATTCAAATTCTAATTAAAATTGAATACTATGATTTGGACACCTATATCCCTGAGGCAGGATTATTGGATCGTCTTTTTTAAAATTTGATCAGTTACATCTACTATCTTCAAGAAAGTCATTTATTATTGTTGTTCATTGTATTTGTTAATGAAAATCATATATAATGTTATGCCCATCTGGTGTTTGTTGATAATATTAAATTTTACAAAATTGATTTTCAAATATTGCCACAATTGATTGAAATGCATGTATACGAGTATATCTATAACATATCCACTCCCCTATTACTTTTAAGTATAAAATTAATAATATTTTCCATCAGTAATTTGGTAGTTACCAATTGGTAGTTACTAATTTAAATGTTTATATTTAAATGTTTTTATCTCTTCGTTAAATTCTACGCATTGATAATATTTGTTATAGTTTAGTTTTATCTCTTATTAACCCAGGTTTTATAAAACAAATTTTGTTAAAATAAATTATGTTCTTAGGCAATTTTAATATTATGGCGACTGTATAATATGAGATTGAAAGAATTCAATATAATTGTTTAAACAAGTAGGCATACACGTAATATTGAACATCTTCTTGATTATTTATTCATTCCACAATGACTTTCAATTGTCCTCAGCCAAATATATAACTTCAGTATACATTTTATACAAAGGATATTGTCCAAGTATAGGTATTGATTTTTTATTTGATGATAGACTATCAAAGCACAGCTTAAACCATTGGAAGAATTGGGCTGAAATTTAGCACACAGAATAGCTATTATAGTGTTGGCATCCGCTAAGATAGGATTTTTCAAAATTCATCCCCTAAAGGGGGTAAAAGGGGTAAAAATATAAAACCTTACAAACTCTGTATTCCACTTATTCTAACATAACTTATTTTATTGTGAATAACAATTATATAATTTAATTATAGTTGCTGACTATCGATATACTACCAGAACCACAAGAAAAGTTATCAATTATGTCATTTAAAGTCATTGCTAAAAAACATGTAAGATTTATTAATTTAAATTCTGTTTAAAAATTATTATTGATTAATGAAGATTAATTTATTAAAGTGATTTTTAATATTAATTATAATAATCTAGTGTTTTTATTTTTGCAGTTAGAAAATAGTACTATTGTAGAAATAGTAAAACCTGTTGATCAATCTTATGGTGATCTTGTATGTATATAATATGGTTGATTTATTATAAGCTTATAAAAAAATGTATAACATTTTTGTTTTAGGAAAATGTTGGACTTCCTTCTTTTTCTTCGACACCTATACACGAAGACTCTGAACATTTACGATTCCTTAGCCTAAATGAAGAAAAATCAGTAAATTATGTTTAAAATATTTTACATATATATATATTTATTTTTTATAATTTTTTTTTCTAGTGTACAACTTTATGTCCGAATTCGGAAACTAATTCTATTGGTAATAGAAATACAACCATATTAACGCTTAAAGATGTACAGAATGTAAAATGGCCAAAAGGTTCAACAAAAACTTTAATTTTTCTATGTGTGTCACAGGACTACTTTGTTATGAGAGATTATTTGGTAGACAATGATTTAAGAGATCTAGAAACTAAAATTCAAAAATATTGTTTAACTAATCTAGAACCATATTCTCCTGTTGAAAATGAACTTTGTTTGGCCAAATATAGTTAATAAATTTTAATGCAATATCTATTAATTGTGTTCAAAATCAATATTTGGCTTATTTAAATTTTAAATGGTTTAGGTGACGAAATGTGGTATAGAGCCATATGCATGAAAACTTCTGATAAGTTAAATGGAAATAATTACTTAATTTATTTTTTGGACTGGGGAATTGAATATTTGGTGAACATCACAGAAATCTATAAAATGTCCAAAGAATTTATTTTTCTTCCAGCAGCAGCTCATAAGTGTTACGTATCAGGTAAAAATTAAACAACTATATCTAAATTCATGTTTGCTGGTCGTTATAAATACAGTCGATTACAGCACCAAGCATAGGATCACAATTTATAGTTAATTTATTCTGTGGTTGATTTACGATCGCCTACTGAATGATATTCATATTTATAGAAAATTGTATGAGGATTTTATCATTCATAAATTAATTTTTGTACAATATTCCAGTTTAATATAAATGTAGTGAATTATACGGACACTTATGTTCATAATAGATTTTTTTGTTTTTGTCTTAAAGTGAGGTAAAAAAAAAAAAAAAAAATTTGCAAAAAAATATTCCTCACTTCTATTTAAATAATAATTTTAATATTTGTTACATTAGCATCATGAATTAATACTTCAATTCTTAATTTAGTTTTTACCTACACATCCAGTCATAAACCTAGTTAAATACTATTAGAGTATTTATATAGGTATATTAAATAGATACTTTTTATATGGACATTAGTCACTACTCTATTTAATTCTAATTAGTGTATTTACTACTACTAATAATATATATTTGATAATGTTTCTAAATACCTACTGTAAAGCATGAATGTATGACAAAATTTGGTTTAATTTGCTAACCATAACAACACAACACATTTCATATAAAATATAATAGCATTGTTCATTGCTGTAATTTACTGTATTTATAATGACCCCATATTGGCATAACATAATCATAATCATTTTTTCTCCACGAATTTCAGGTGTTGATGTATTGAAATGGAGTAATAGTACACTGGACACTCTAAATTTAAAAATAATGACTCCTATGCCATGTGAGATTGTTGACAAACTTTCAAATGAAAGTTATACTATTAAATGTGAGTTTATCAAACATTTAGATGACACAAATAAGTGCTAATAGGTTATAAACAAGTTTATGTGTAATAATTTTTCTCCCACAAATTGAATTTTTAGTACTGATTATTTAAAAGTAATATATTATAATTTATATATGTATATATATTATACATATATATTTATATGGTATACAAGTATTTTATTTCTATTTAACATAAGTTCTAATTATTTAATTATTTTAATATTAATTGTATTTTTAATTTTTCAAGTTTTGAATGAACAATAATTATTTTAAAATGTACATTTTATAGAAAAAAATATTCAATAAATAAAATTAATGTTTTCATGCTAAGAACAATTTATTTATTTATTGTAGAACATAATTCAATAATAATACTTTATACTTATAATTATAAATATTTACCATATGCAATTGCATTATGATAGCCAGGGCTAGGGACAGACTACATGCCATATAAAATCTTAAAATATTCATGCATTTATGCCCTAAAAATTGTCTAAATATATTAAATAAAAACAATTTTTGGTATAGGAATTTTAATTATTGGATTTAAAGCTTTATAGTTTTATACCATACAATTAGGAAAAACAGTATATACTCTTATAAACAGACAACACCAACTGTCAACTTATTGAAAATAAATATATTTATGGTAGAAGTATGCAGATCTATGTTATTACTTTATTAGTTTAGTATCATTTATCGGTACACATGTATCGAGAAGTAACAATGTTAATGAAAAAATAAACATAAATATAAATTTTATCTATTTAATATATACATAAATAAAATCATGGAAATATCTTGGACACAATAAATTTATTTAAAATAATATTAATTTTAATAACATATATTTAAACTTATAAATGTATATCAAAAATGGCCAAATATGTAACAATTTTTGAGTATAAAGATAAACTCTAAAACATGTTTCTACATTATTTAGCTATGTTTTAAATAATTATTAAAAAATATACCAACTCATAGAAATTCTTAGACCCCCTAGTGCATATACAAATAAAATAGTTCATTTTATTATTTATTTGAATGAATTATGATTAAATTTGGTTTGAAGCTGAATTAAATTAAATCAATATGTCTTTCCACTAAATATAAATGTGCAAATATTGCAATTTGTTTTATAACATAATTACCTTTTTTTTGTTTTTCAATTAAACATTTTACAATAATCTCGATATCATGCATAATGATAATATTGGAATATAAAATCAGATTTAATTTTGTTTAATTGTAAAGTATTTTAGATTCTGAGCGAAGCGTGTGATTTTTTTTTTGTTTTTTTTTTTTTTTTTTATGTCTGTGTACAAAAATACTACCCGAAATAATGCTCCGATTTTCACGAATAGGGTATGTTTCCGGTAGCAAAGTGGACGTACTTGGTACTTTACTTGGGTCATTTTTCGAATTTCTCAAAATTGACCCTAAGCGGTAGAAAAAACGACGAAAAAACGGCATTTTTCGCAAAAAATGAAATTTCGACGAATTCGATTTCTTTATTTCACGATAACTCGAGCAATTTTTAAGTTAGAGACTTGAACATTTTTTGGGTGTTCACATAGCAATTATATATATGTGGTAAAATTTTGGAACCGTTTTTAAATTTTTTTACTAAATATAGGACTTATAGCTGTTTTAAGTTGATATTTTTAGTTCAAACGAAAATTATAATCTGACTGAACTTCGCTCAGAATTGTTTTTTCGAATGCAATAGTTTATCATTGCATTCAAATTCTAAGTAAAATTAAACGCTATGATCCGCACACCTGTATCCTGTGCGGCAGGAGTATCAGCTCATCTTTTTATTACTAATATTGTAAAGTATAATATAATATAATATATAATATAATATTAGAAAATGGTACCTTTTAGATTCTGAGGGAAAGTATCAAGACACTTTTACTACCCGAAATAATGCTCCGATTTTCACGAACAGCATATGTTTCCGGTAGGAAAATGGATGTAGTTGATACTTAATTTAGGTCATTTTCGAATTTTTTAAAATTGACCCTATGCGTTAGAAAAAACGGCAATATATTAATACCTACATTACCTGACTGAACTTCCCTCTGAATCGTTTTTTCGAATGCAATGGTTTATCATTGCATTCAAATTATAATTAAAATTAATCCTATGATTTGCACACCTATATCCCTGCGGCAGGAGTATCAGCTCGTCTTTTTTTTCATGTATTTAAATCGACGACCAGGAGGGAACTGCTTCCGAAGAAAATGGTAGGTACCTACTACCTACATACAATTAATGTTACTCATGCCTAACGAATTTTAAGTTGTATTGTTAAACTGTCTAAATTTACTGAATTTGTCTAATTAGATAAGTTATACCTGGCAATGTATTTTTAATCCATATTCAAGAAAGAGTAACAATTAAATATACAATTTTCAAAGTAGTCATTTAAGTTACAAGTTTGTTTTCCCTATTTTTAAAAAAAAATCTATTTTCGTTGTAAAAATTAATTAATACGAATGATTGTCTATAAATTTACAATATACATTGAATTAATATTGTAACTAAAAGTATAATATTTATTATAATGAAACCTAAATTCGAATTAGTTTAGTTAACCGTGAAATAAAACTATTAGTGGTGAAATATTGTTGTATTGTATTTGTGATATTCTTTGATCATTTAGGATTTCGGTGTATTCATAATCTACTTTTCTAATTTCCATAGTATTTAATTTTATATAAATAAAAAAAAAAAACTAATATTTTAATAGTTGATATAATAATAAAGTGTATAGGTAATATTACCTATTTATTATGTGTTAACTATACAAATTTTTATATTGGACTGATCAGTATGTGTGATATAAAATAATGTGTAACGTTAGTGTTTTGTAAAGGGTGAAGGGTTTTGGTGTATAAAAAATTTAAATATTTAAGCGTTCCTAAATGTGAGAAAAAAAATATAACTTGGACAACTAATGACATGACTAAAATAGATATTACCTATTTTTATCTAATATCTATACAGTTGTATAAAAAATGAGTAGGCATTTGTTTGGGCCAAAATGAACGTTGGTAATATTTAATCGCGTAATATCGGAAAAGTTTAATAACGGAGTTTCTTAATATACAGAATGACGTATAGGTAAAATAGCACGAGTTTGTTGTTCGAACCGCGGAACTTTTGATGTCTAGAAAAGGTTTGGGGTCAGACGGTCAGAGGTTCAATCACCTAACGACTATTTTTCTAGTAGGTAGGTACCTAAATATATTATTCAAATTCAAACCCACACGTCAAAGCACGGGAGGGGCGAACGTACTCCAATCCTTTTAATGTTTCTTTATTGTTTTTTATATTAATTAAATTGAACACAACAATACAAGTATCAAGTGTATCATATTTGTAGTTTTTACCATAAACATAATGTAATAATATAATTACCACAAAAAATATTTCATCCAAATAAACACAGAAAGAAGAAAATATTTTTAACTATTATTGTTCAATATAAGTTTTTAATTGTTCCTTAATAATTTCTAATTATTTGATTTCATATATAAAATTGTTATCCTCAAATATGTTACAAGATTGTGACAACTCTCATAGAACTGGGACATCTTGTATGGCCAAACAAAGTCCTAAAGTTCGTTTTATTATTTGATTATATTGTATCAATATATATATATACCTACGAGTATATTAAAATTGAATTATTAGCGTAATATTATTACCTAATATTTATAATATTTCTGTTTTCTTTTTTTTAGATAAATCATAAATCGCACAAACTATGAGACGTTTTGTCGATAATAAAATTATTTAACAATATAGGTATCATTAAACTGAAATGGATAGGTTAAGTTACATCATCATAATTATGTCACGTTATTGTCGCCAGGAGGTGTTTTATAAGATTTTTAAGTAGGTGTATTTTTTTTTTTTTTTTTTTTTTTTTTTTTTTTTTTATCGAGCATTAAAGTAATCGCCACCGCTTTTGTTATACGGTAGGTATATACTCGTATTTTACCAGTAAACACTTTTCCGGTGAAAAAAGGATTATAATAATATAGTTATTTATAAGCGAAAAATACTTTGAAAAATGCACAGTTCATTGGAGTTTAAGGCGAAGTGTATTTTAGTTATTTTGTCATAAATCATAAACTTAAACGTCGCAAACTCTTGAAAATAATATCATTTTATGTACCTTATTATTCTCTATCATATTATTGCAGGGGTGGATAGGTAGTTTTTTTGTTACAGGGAAAAATTTTATAAAGGACACCAAAATAAAAAAAAATGCTCGCATTATTCGTATATTCTTATTTTAAAACAATAACTTGTAAAATTGTTAAAAATCGAGTGGTGCCAAGGGGGGCCACTGACATATACAAGATGAGGGCCCACAGGGAAAATCCCTTTTTCCCTATGGGCCTATCCACCCCTGTATTATTGTATATATAGGTAGATAACGTTGGTGATGCGTGGTAACAGTGTTATAATATAGGTAGAATATGATGAGTGTCGTCAAAAACCGATTATTTTTTCGATTAATATAATGTAATTTTTTAAATGTCAATATAATTTAAAATTAATTATGGCGATTTAGCCGATTTTAATATTATCTTCAACCGGTGGGTCGCGACCAGATTTTGAGTCTATTAAGATTTAAAATTGGATCATGGATAAATCTTCTCTTTATATTATTTTTACACTTAAAAATTTGAAAAAAAAAATTTAAAACAGATCGCGCGCGATATATATATCATTTGCACATCAGTACCCGTAACCACGGCCATAGATAAAAAATTATATCGCCATGTAGGTATCGGTCCGCATCCCAATTTTATATTATTAAATATTAATTAACAATAGTTGTTTATTATTTTTTTTTTAGATTTGTTGAACATTCACTTATCTAATTGTAAATATATTAAAACCGTCAAAAAACTTGGTTTGTGTGAGCCAACCGATTTGTTATCGATTGAAATATTTCCATCTCCATCCCATCACAATAGTTACGATTTGTTATTTCTAGATACCTATAATAATATACTGTTTCATACAGAATCTCTTATATTTTATATTCTCATCTGAAACTAAAATCTGAAATTCGGTTAGAAAACGAGAAAAATTCACGGTTCTCTTACACCTATTCTTCACATTCAAGATGTAATCTTATAATTTTGCATATAATTTTCCTACCTCCTACGTACATACGAAAAATAAAAAAAGTACCTACTCGTATAATATAAAGTGTCACATGATATCTATTTTAGTCATTAGCAACATCTCCGTGAAAAATTAAGATTTTTGAATGCTGTTTTTTGTGAAATTATAGTTAATAAATAAAAATAATTAATAACTTTTATGTCTTGTGAAATTTGAAAATAACCAATTTACTCGTATAGAGTACAACCATTGATAAAATATACAATATTAATGTATATTTATTATTTAATCAATGGTACAACTGTACGAACATTTTTAACATTTACCTTAATTTGATCAAGATAGTGATTTTTAAGAATTTTTTTATCAGAATAAATTATATTTCTGACCTCGTTATTTATTATAACTTATAATATTATTATAATTAATTACACATTTCACATGCAAAATTTGTTTTATCAATGTCATTAATTTATTTTAATAATCAATTATTTATAATTATTAATTCATTTAATCTAAGAATCTAACCTACCTACGTAATACATTAATATATAGGTAATAGTATTTTAAGTCACTGCAAACATTTAGTTTATATTATAATATTCATTGAGATGAAGATATGTCGTACTTAGTATTTTTCTCATTTTGTATGATTTATTATACACCTAATACAATTCGAATAATATGAAGTTTTAATATATGTTAACCAATAACCTTAACCTACCTACGTATTTTGATATCACAATAATATAGGTAGTGTATTATTTATTGATGCGAATGACGTGAATTTCAACTATTTTGATATTATAATGTTGCGTATTAAATAATAATTGATATTAAATACGTTTATTTTAATTGTTTTTAAATGTTTTTGTTGTCTTTACAAAATTAAAATATTGTTAAATGTCGTGTACAAAAGCCGAGAGATTATTATGTTGTACCTTATACATACGAGTATCTCATACGAAAAAGGATATTACAATGAAAAATAAATGTAAAATTGGAATATTTTTATATCTATATTTTTAATATTTACAAAAAATAAATTTTATTATAATAGGTACATATTTTATAATAATTTTAAATTCATATTTATTTTGAAAATCTCTTTTGTTGGGAATATAGTGTTATATGTTTTAATGTTTTAGATAAACGATTATTGTATAGAATTGTTTCTATTATTTGAAAATACATTTTTCGCGTAAACGGTCGTTACAAATTACAATCCTAAGAGACCCAAGGGATAACGACGTTCTTGTCCGTATATATTTATAGTAATAATTTCAGAATCGCACGTATTATAATTTAAAGAAATTTTGACGGCGGACGAATGAATTATTTTTTATATTTTAGTGTGCAAATAATGATGTGTCTTATTTTAGAATAAAAAAAAAAAAATCATATATTTGGATAAATAATTTTGCTTACATAACGCAGATCAATAACTGACAGTCGTAGTTGATGATTTTTTTATTATTACATATTTGTATATTATAATCATGGCTCAAAAATCAAAATTGTACAAGTGCGTACTTAAAAAAATAAAATATTTATATATGTATATACATATTATAGTATAATATATACACATTAGTACATTACACTTTAATGTGCGTTATTATTAATTATTTACATTTTAAAGAAGCTGCATACAAATTTCCATATTATAATATAATACGAGTAAATACATAGGTAATAATAATTTTGAAATTTTAATTTCATGCTGCTACATATACAAAACAAATTTCTATCATATTTTTTAACGCTTCAGACTTATTTAATTCACTTTCCAAACCGATATGCAAAATTGTAAATGCATTAAATAATATGGTCTCGAGTTCTGATGTGATATTATATTTTTATAAAGTTATATTTTATCATTATGTATTTTTTTTCACACTCGTATAATTATTATTAAATAGTATAGTTTATATTATTAATTCAATGTTTTTTTGTATCTCTCGTAAATTATTATTTTGATTATTTATGTGTAAACGTGTAGGCAAAAATATATAAGTAGGTACTAGGTACGTATTATATTTCTCTTGTTTACGAAAAAAAAATGTATTGTAGTTAATAAAATTATAGTTAACGTAACTATTCGAATTTTGAGGTAAATATTACTATAATTAATATAATATCAATGCACCCATAAAATAATAATACTCGTATTATGTTCACCGTCGATTTCTTGCACGAGTTCGAAAAAAATTACTACTTTTTTCTGAACACATAAAAAAAATATTTATATAAAATATCAAAAACGCTGCAGTTAAAACAAAAATACAGGCCGATATAATATATTATACCCTATATGTAATATTTAAAAGGAACTGCCCCGAAGTATATTATAGTTCGTATGCCCTTTCATGTATAAACATGAAAAATGTTAACATAAAATGAAATTGATCGCACAACACGTTTTACAAATATAGGTTTAAGTTATGTATATTGTATAGTAATAGGATGTATAGTATATGTACCTATATTGGTGCACCTATTATACAAATATATAGGTACTATCACTATATTATGTTTATGTGTATGCCTTACTATAGGAGTTGGAGTACCTACCTACTGTATTTATAAGCAACGTGAAAATATAAGAAAGAAGGGTAGACACATAAAGAATAATTTGCTTGTTTTTATTTATCACCTTGCATATATTCAAAACGAGTGTATATTATATATATATATATATATAGGTACTTAAAACGACAAGGTAAAAAGATAAATTTTGTTTTGTTTTTTTTTTCAGTATAACGCATATATTTAGCATATTTGGCTGTTTTTATAATGCATTATAGGTAGGTATATATTTTTTTCCTCCACATAATATTAAAGAGATATCAAACTAATATATTATATATAATTATCAATAATATTAATAACAATATTATTAGGTACTATTATTTATAGATTAAAATAATTCTTTACAAAACTCTAGTGAGACCAGTAGCCTTGTATGCATGTGACACAACAAACATCGAATGAACTCAAATTAGCGATTTTTAAACGGAAGATATTAAGAAGAATTTTTGGATCCAAAATTAACATCGAAGGAAAATATGAGATAAGAACAAACCATGAAATCCAAGACCTATATGGATAAGTGACTATTATTGATATTTTAAAATATAGTGGATTGAGCTGAGCTGTACACGTATGGAAATCGGAAAAAATTATTGGGCAAGTCATAGAATGGAAACTAAGCATGAAAAGGCCAAGAGGGATGCCTCAGAATGAATTGTTCCAAAGATGAAAGGATAGAGTTGACAATGACCTACAGTGGAACTTGGAATTGAGAACGGATTAGATCTGTCAAAGGATAGAGATCAATGAAGAGACAAGTAGTTGTTACAGAAATGGGCCTAAACCTAAATGGTTTTTAAAACGTCGGAAAAAATTAATTTATATGTTGAAGATTATAGTACAATAAACCCATCTGCACAGTGTTGTACTATGTGTTCGCTCATTGTGTTTCCAACACTATACGTCACCGATATAAATCCTATTTTACGTTTCATGTATTATGACGTAGTATATAATACCTATTCAACGGTCGTTGATAATATTATCTATACACAACCGTGGTATATATTGCAATTATTCATTTGCAACACACCGCCGTGTGTAGGAATCCCTTCGGTATAAACACGGAAAATAAATTAGGAAGGTGTATTATTATATTATATCGTGTAAGTTACCTAGGTAAATACTGCATTACCTATATTATAATGTAATATATATTGTTATAAATGTAATTAAGAGAATAAACCGAAATGATATACATTTAAAGCAATTTAATTATATACATTAAATATTTTATGCTAATATATATGTGACATTAAACAGTAGGTATACGGGTAAATATTAAATGATAAGTTCGGAAACGATTTTACAAATTATTTTCTTTCTAAACTACACATACAAAATACAAAATTTAAGTATGTTATATCTGTAAGTACCTACGTATACACCTAGGTTTAGGTACAGTTTTTATTATCAATACATTATCAGTTATTTAGTAATTTGATAGTTTGATCGGATTGGTAAATTCATATTAGACATTTTTCAAATTCGAATTATTATTAAATTGTAACGAAAAAAAATTCAGCCGATATTTTATTATTTTTAATCATCGTCATACAGTTTCAAATATTTATATAATATTATATATATATATATCATGAGAAACTATAATGAAATTATTTACGATTATAAAGCTGTCCGATATATTATGTATTATATTATAGTCTATGTACGTTATTGCGTGCGAGCTAAATATCTCCAGATAAAATCTAACCTACTTCATGCCTTGCAATATATTGTAGTATTATAGAATATAGATATATAGTATTATAGTGAAAACTGTATTTTTTCCATTGATACAATATATTATATAATATAAATATATAATAGTTATAATTATAAACTTATATCTGCTATATAAATAACATGTTATTCCATATAATAGGTATCGTGTGAAATGTTCATAGTTTATTATTTATTATCAAAAAATGTATGACAGATAAAGGTGAGAGAATATATTTTTATAAGGACCTGGTCACTGTGCTACTATTCTACTGAACAGTAAGCCACAGCTCAATAATACTTATATCCAATATCCCCCTTAGATATGGCCCTCATTCGACAACATAAAAAGAGTATATTTATTATTTATGATTTTAATTCTTTTAAAAAAATTCAATTAGAACATTGAGATTCAATTTTCAATAAGAAAAATCGTATTTATTTTATTTCCATAAAAAATAATACAGTACCTATATAGTATTTTTGAAAACATGAAATTAATTATTTTTTTTATAATTTAAACAATTTTTTTTTTTACAATTTAAATTTTTATAAATTTATAATGATTAATGATAAATTAAAAGAAAATAAATATTAATAGCGTTTAATAATTAAATGCCTAAAATTCTGAATTATAATTTATAATAAAATATGTGTGTTTAGGTATAAACTATTAGGAGTTATATTTTAATTTTTTTTTTTATACATATCGCTAATAATATAGGTATTAATTTTATCTTTATTTAACTCTTTAGTTTTTATAACAAAATTCATTCTTAAATAATTAACATTAATAAAGAGCCATATTGTATACAGTTGATTATAAAGTATACAAATAAAGATAAATACATCTATGTATTGCAAGCCCGTATCCAGGGGGGTTTTAGGGGTTCAACCCCCCCCCCCCGAAATTTTTAAAGTAGTTTTATATTTATAATATAACAAAGACTAACTACAAAATTTATGTATAGTTAAATTGTATTTATACTTTTCCCAATTTCCCCCCCCAAAATTGATCCTGAATACGTGCTTGATGTATTGCATAATATATTCAATATTAAAAATAATTTAGTTACCAAAAAAGAAGTGCTATACTGCTATGTGCTAATTAAAGATTTGGGCACACCTGTGTATCCTATTTCCTATATGTTATCTTTAATAAGAAGACATCTTTATTTTTATTAAATATATTTAATTCGTCTACTTTAATGTTTAAATTATTATCATTTTAATAAGTTTTTACTTTTATAAATGTCATGTATTACAAGTTAATTTATATAAGTTAATTTGTATATGGGCCGTCGGCTTATTCACTATTTATATTTGGGCCGTCGGCTTATTCACTATTCAGAATATAGTAGGCCAGTGATCCTCCCAGTCTGACCAAGAAATATATATACCTATATTTGCCATTTGTTGTCGATTCTATAGATAAAATTAACTAAAAACATAATATATTATCGCATAAATAACTAAGTATACTAATATTAATACTTATTATTTTTTATTTTTTTTAGAGAAATATCGAAATTCCATGAATTCTTTGAATTATGAATTGATATTCATTGCACGATTTACTATTTTTATAAGTTTGGTATGTACTCTTGCTGCAGCTACTTTTTCGCACGTTCATTATCATCGTATATTTATATTGTTATATAAAGTTTTTATATTTCTTCTCGAAAAGTTTTGAAAAATACAGACACAAACTTGTGGTTATTTTTATTTATGAATACTTCATATGTACATTATATATATATATATATATATGTACAGTCATAAAAAATGCATGTTATATTGATTTCCGTATAATATTGTACCTAGCTAATACTCGGTACAAATGTAATACGCCGTCCCATCTGCAGTATTATGATATTATTGCGGTTTTATTAATAACGGTTCGCAGCATCTGAATTAACAGTATAGCGTATATGTATAAGTAATTAATAATTATTATAATGATAT
Source organism: Tetraneura akinire (assembly GCA_021307375.1). Taxonomy (NCBI): domain Eukaryota; kingdom Metazoa; phylum Arthropoda; class Insecta; order Hemiptera; family Aphididae; genus Tetraneura; species Tetraneura akinire. Next base: position 14,245,900 of record JAIUCT010000010.1, read on the forward strand.
GTATTTTGGAAATATATAATATTATTATACCCACTGGTATAATTACATTTTATTGGTTTCGTGTAAAGTGTAATAATGTATTATGTATAAAACCTAAAATTTTTTATAACGGTATTCATTGTGGGAGCTTATAATAATATATGAAACCTCAAAAATGCATAATATTATTAATATAACGACTATAGTTTTTTTTTTATTATTGAATAGCGTAGGGCGTATTTAGTTAAATGAACTCGGACGAGTTAATATAAAATAATAATATCATATTATATGGGTTGATAAATAATTTATATAATATTATTTATATCATCGTATAAATAATACGTACTGTATAATGAATAATATTATGAAATATCAAATAAGCGACAAAATGACATTGTAATATTTCAATAGCAAAATCACAAGCACGTTAAAAATAGTAAATATACTCGTATTCGGTATTCCATTATTTACAATTATACACACACATTTTTATATTTTATTTTTGTTAAGTATTTCCACACAGATATTAGATGATTCATTATGTTGCAGATTATCCTTATTTTTCTGGTCTCTAACGACTTAACTCTGTACGCAGATACAACTAACGAACTATAACTACAAATTTTCAATTTATATTAAATACCTACATATAAATATTTAGGACCGAGGAACTTTAATTTTTAGTATAGGTAGTCGAGAAGATTATAATAATTTGGTCCTTTTTAATTTTATTTAATATTCGCGTTGCATACCAAAATCAATAACAGAATAATGAGACTGATTTCGGCCATTTATATATCTGCCTTCATCTTATCTATATATGTATGTTTATATACTTCGTTATTAATTATCATATTAATCATAATTTGAAGATTTTTAGGGCAACAATGAATCATCCCGCATTCGAGAAACGTTTCCAGATGGAATTTATATAATTATTATTATAGGTACCTATAGGCTATAGGTATATAAAAAAGTATATAAGTATAAGTATTTTTTTATCATGCATATTTTCCGTGCCAAAAGCACACGTATTGACGTTTACGAGTATATATTACCTATATAATATTATTATATTATTATTGGTATAATGGTATGTATGCTCGACACATTTTAAACTTTATTTTCATATTTGTATTCGTAACATCAAAAACATTATCTATATTTATTTATCATTTATGTGCGCCTATTATTATACCTAAATTTTCTATTCTAAACATTTATTTAAAAATAGTTAAATATAGTATTTACAATTAGAATACTAGAATAATCATTTATTTTTTATCATTTTGACTTGATTTACAACTTTAAAATTAAACTATATTTTGCCGCAAAATATATTTTTGAGGCATACTCAATAAAAAATATTGGAAAATATACATAATTTAAATTAAAAGTAATAAGTAGCCAATGTTAGGTGCACGGGGCGAGCTCGGTGAAAACTCATAAGAAAATCAATTGGAAAATATTATAAATTATAATATATTTAATATTTATATAGTGCAGGACGCAGGTATTATATAAGTTATACCTTATACAATTGTATTAAAAGATACGTCAAGTACAAAAAATAAACCTGCTAATAAAATTTGAAAAGTGACATGTGAAAAGTCAATACCGTTCAATGCTTCTATTTATTTTTATACGCGTATAAATTACATTATTATGGGATGTCAAATTCGTACAATTGTTCATTTTTATTTGACGTTATTGTTTATTCTAAAGTCTTATACTTAATATGATTTATTCGAATTCTATCCGCAGCTGATAATATATATTATATTGTAAAACTATAAAAACGTAGTATTAATATAAATAACGGATAGGAAATAAATAATTTTATTTATTAATTTATTATTTATTATTATTTATTATAATATAATAATTAACACTATAATATTATCTGTAAACATATATTATTAATATATGTACGTAAGTATATTATAATATAAATGTATTCGAAAAATGATAATTTATAAACACGTAATATATTCATTTTTATAAGCAATATTAATACAATAATACCTCAAATACCCCCCAATAAAAAAATTAGTTGAGATTTTGACATAATACGTATATTGTTTAAATTTTTTTTAAAAAATTAACTTAACTTAAGTTAATAAGTTATTTTCTTTTTGTTAACTTAACTATTAACTTAGCTAAGACTTAAAAATATTTCATAAACTATTAGAGCGCTTTCACACGAGACACTTTGTGGCTGGCCACTAGTGTCTACTTCTAGAAAGAATCGCGCGACTGATAATGAATAGAAATAAATAGAAGCGTTCACACGAGACACGAACACGCGACACGTGTTCAGCCACAGAATTTTAGTGTCCTGTCACCTCCAGCCGCGCTACACTGTATTTGTGTATCGGCCACTGATAAACCGTACGTTGAAATGTACGTTTTCACACAAGACACGTGTATCAGTGTGTGGTTGCTCATTCTAACCTATTTTTAATTTAAATTTTCTTTGATTGATTCAACTTTTTCAGTATTTATTATAAAATAAAAACAAAAAAGCAAGGGAAGAGATACAGATGTGAAAAGGATACAGGTGTGCAATCATAGTTTAATTTTAATTATAATTTGAATGCAATGGCAAACCATTTCATTCGAAAAAACGATTCTGAGCGAAGTTCCGTCATATAATGCCGTTTTTTCGTCATTTTTTTTCATGACATTTTCGATTTACTAAAAATATCAAATTTAAACAGCTATAAAAAATATTGAGACTAGGAGGGATTTTTATGTAAATAAAAAATATACTTTAGTAAAATTTTCAGACGTTGATGCCAAAAATTGCCAATTTTATCAAACAAAAGCAAAGCTACTAACAAAGCTATACGCGCTACACTATTTTTGTATGGTGAATCGAACACGAGTGTATAGTGGAGTGTCTCGTGTGAATGAAAGTGCATGAGACACTTTTTGTGTACGGTGGCCCGATTCGTGTGTCTGGCCACAAAGTGTCCCGTGTGAAAGAGGCCTTAACTGTAAACTTTTCCAATTTATGTTAATTAACTTAACTTAACTTAACAGAGTTAAAAAATTTCATTAACTTGCCCCACCTTATTATTGTCATTAAAATTTTTCCTAAGTTATAAAAAATCGTAGGTACTTATCATTTTATCAATAAACAACAATCAATGAATAATAATTAAAAGTTAAAAATCTAATTAATGTTGTGAGTATAAAATTTTAAAAAAATGTTAATAAATATTAATTGATGAAATTTAAAATAGATAGGTACTAAAAAATGTATAATTGTATAAAAATTAATTAATGAATTACTCAAAGTCTCAAAGTATATTTAGCAGGTGAATATATAATATAATATCTACATAAACGTGAATTATACGTGTAATAGGTAATTATAATTTATAATTTATAATTATTAGATTTAATAAAAAGGTATTTTTACAAAAAAATATAAATAAGACAACTATAAGATAAAAAAGAAAAACATAATTTTGAAAATGTTTCTACATTTAGCTTTTCTATTAGAATTGTGGGCAGCGTCTATGACTAGGATCAGTCATCATGATTGAGCTACAAAAGTACAAAACAATTCAGTTTGGGTATGGGAAACTATTCGCATAATCAACAGAATTAAATAATGAATACGTCGGAGATAGATTGTTCGTTGTGTATTACTTGTATTATTCACATGATATTATTATTTATTATAATGAAGCAGCAATCCAATTATAAAGTAGCATGTGTTATTAAAATTATTATTCTACGATAATAATTGCGGTTTCATTAATTATTGACATAATTGAAAGTTTAATTTTGAAGCCAAGAGATGAAACTCACGTAGACATTAATAAATACAAGATGGCATGTTGCGTGTACTGAATTTATACAATATTTTGGACATAATATAAAATATATAAATAATAAATTTAGAATCCCACAGCTGCAGATTATATTAGATACCATATAAAATAAACGTTATTAAAATGATGAAAAGTTACTTAGACTTTGTGTTTATTTATTTTATTTTTATGAACGAAACAAACGATTAACAAACCAAAATACTGGTAAACGTATAATTAGGTATGTATAGTAGAATATTAATAATTAATTAGGTATTATAAATGTTCGAAAAATAATCTTGCATAAGGCATAACATATAAGATATAAACATAATGATAATAATTGATAATAATAGTTCACTCGTGATTTATCTTTCATTTCGTTAGAGAGATAAAAAACATTTACAATAGGTAACTGAAAATAATCTAATGTTCGAAACTTAAACCTATTTTTTATGTAACATTAAAAAGTAGTATAGGTAATATATATATTATAATCCATATCCAAGGGTCACGGCTACAATATAGTATTGTATTATAAATTCAAACTTGTGGTTTTTATTTTTACAAATAAATGATTGTACTTATTATATTTTATGAAAAAACAAAAAGTAATTTTAAATAATATATACTTATAGCCATGGATATGGATTATAATTACCTACACCGTCAAAAAGGATAACGTCATGTTTGGTATAAAGTAATTTGGAATTTTCTGCTGGAAAACTCCATTAAAGATTTAACCTCAATCGATTTTACGATAACGTGCGGTCTATATAATAATAAAATAATTTAGTTTTCAAAAAATAGGGAAACTCTGACAACTCCGTGAAAATGTGAAATGCAATACCTATAATAACAACGCGTTGAGTGTGCGTTCTTCTTTCGGGAAACATTCGCGAGTTTAGATATTATAATATATTATTATATTATTATATAACAATTTAAATTAAATTAAATTTTTAATTTATAATGAATTCATATTACATTGCATGCAATATGCAGCTGTCGTCTCGATTTATATATAATAATTATTAGAAAACCAAAAGCCGGATCGAAATAATTGCGCAATTTACATATTATTACATTATTCATTATACATTCAGAAGAATTATTTCTAGAATGATGTTCACTATTTAATATAATACGAGGGGATGCTGATTATGACAATCCACAATAAATTATACAACGTACCTAACCGCTAACCAGCGATAATGTGTCCCACTTGTTGCACGTTTTTCCAAGTTCACATACAATACCTTTAGGACGTATAATAAAGATTATATAAATATGGTTATAAATATTATTATTATTATTATTATTATTATTATTATTATTATTATTATTATTATAATTAATATTATAATTAATATTATATATAGACTTTGGGGGGTGAGATTTAGGTACCTACTCCTCGACATTAAATATTTACCATCGTACATGATAGTATGATACATATTAATAATGTTATACACGAGATGCTGAGATCGTTCCAGGAAATTATTATGATTTATAATAATATACGAATCGGCGAGCATAAAAAATCTTTCTTGGAAATATTTCGAAATATATTAATTTCTTATAATTTATAAAATATTATTATTGCGTACCTATATGTTTTGGGCAAACATGTTTTATTTATATATTATTTTATCAATTATTATTATATTTTTATTCGCGGTATTTCATATAAATGATAAAAATTTGATTTGGAAAATATAAATTCCTCGAAAATAAAATATATTTTCTTCGTATATTTTTCATTAGATTTACTTTTATTACGATTCTTATTGTACGCATTTAATGATATATTATAATATAATGTCTAATGTACGATATAATCATATCTATAATAATAACGACTGTAATGACGAATTGACGACGTATAGGACTACGGTTAATATTAACCGTGGTATAGACATGATTTTTTGTCAAATAATCTTCGATCCGTGTCTATTATAAATTCGTTATATTTATACACTTCAATCATATTTTTTTTCAGTGAGTGTTTAATAAAGTTTTTGAAAATAGTTGTCTGATCGATTGTTTGCGTCCTACCTCCTACGCACGAAAACATGTAAACTAAACATGTATACTAAACGGTATATTATATTATGAATTTATGATATTTACAGGATAATATTTGTATAAAACATAATTTAGTAGTTATAGCAGCACGCTGGAAAATAAATTAAAATTGAAAGTATAAATTTGATTTTATAAAATGTAATTTAAGTTTGTTTATACTTTTATAATACGGTTGAATTGAAAACAAAATAAACACTTCAAAATTTAATATAGAAATGTAAATAATATTCGTAAACAATAATATTATAATTATTAATTAACTATTGTCGATGATAAAATATATTAATATTATAATATAATTCCGTTATTTTCGCAATTTTAGATATTGAGCGAAGTGTGAAAATGTATTGGTTTTACAATGATGTATCTTTTAAATTTTGAACGAAGTTTGAGCGATGATTTATTATTTATCATTGCATTCATATTTTAATCAAAATTCAACATTACACTCTTTACACCTGTTACGCCTGTTTACACCTGTATCGCTTATTCGCTTCCACGGCAATATCAGGTATTCTTTTTAATATTTACACAAGCATCAATGTTATATCGTACTAAGACTTCAACGCGACTCGAGGGGATTATATCTCTGAACAATAATCTCGTAACCGTCAAATTATACCTACTGTTAATAAATAAATACTACAATATACGAACCCATATTTTGAACTCGTATTTGTATTCAATTATTAGTCTTCCAAAAATTTAACTAGATATATTTTATGAATAATAAATTATTATAGTATTATTATGGTAATAATACAAAAATTTAATTATGTAATTTATTTATGTATTTATCATTTTATGTAGAGGTACTTTGTACAGTTATACCTACATTATAAAACATTTTCTTTCTAGATAAAATGATGCATAAAAAGGAAAACCAATTTTAATTAATTCTTATACACGTAGCATTATACTCGTATTTATACAAATATTTAAAATAAAAATGAATTGCAGATAATAATTTTAAAAAATTAATTTTTAATTGAAATCGCAATTATTATTTAATTATCGTTATACAATAACTATATTATAATGTTGTGTTTTTTTAAAAAATTTTTTGAAATGAAATAATTGTTTACAAAGAGAGTAACTTGACAAAAAATAAAGAGTAAACAAAATATATACAGATACAAAATACACTCTATTATTGATTATTTCGCTTTGCCTTGGGCATCCACAGCATCCATCGCTCTTTTAACAGTTTCTTTGTCACCCAGAAATTTCATAGAAGTGAGTGGTTTCAAATTTTCATCGAGTATGTATTCAAATGGTATGCCCGTCGGTAAATTTAAATTCATAATCGCCTCGTCGGTTATATCTGAACAAATTTAATTATACAAATTTACATTAAATTGTATAAATTAATTAAGACATGTAATTTTGTTAAGATTCACGATGTGCATATTATTACTAATTATTATATTAAAATGTTATAGAAGTTCATATACTATAAAATATAACGTACCTAATTATTATTATACTTATAATATTATTAAAAACAACTAAAAATATTGAAATTTACTATAGGTATAGGTAATAATAATAAATAAAATAATGCCTAAGTTATGATGTTATAAATTTTATCGAGTCTTTAATGCGAATACAAAAATTGAAAATGAATAATTATTTCACACAGAAATTAATCAAAATAATTTACCTAATATATTTTTGAGTTGCTTGTGGTTTGTTCATTTAATTTTTTTAATTATTATAGTGCAAATCATAAAATATTTAAATATATTCAGCTTTTTTATTTACTTAATGAGGGGAAAGAGTTAAATTTTATATTTATAGCTTAAAACATTATTACATAAATCAATACAGTTGTACATTCATATTATGTTTGCAAAATTCAATTTTATATTATTTTTTCCTCTTTTCGTTTCGATTAAAAATCGTATTATTATATTTTAATTTATTAATTTGTATATTATATAAAATTAGTAATTTTAATATATTACACAGTACAATATATTATTATTTATAATAATCAATTTCTAAAATTTTGTTCAACACGAGAATATTCTATAATATTGTTATTATATTTGTAATTCAACGATTAAAAATTGTAATATTTATATAAATAATTTTAAATCGTATTATCGCATTCTTTAATTCTTATATGTTATATGTATTAGTTTTATTATTATTTATTTTAATATTTTCATAATATAAAAATTATTATCACATGTAATTATAATTTGCCCATTGCATTTTATATAATTATGTTGGCTAATGGTGTCAATAACTAACCATCATGCGGCAAGCTAGAAAATTTGTTTTTTCCCTGTGATCACGTATAAAATCCGTAAATACTAAATAGTTATTTTTTTCGTTTTTATTATATTTTTAATAGTTTTTCTCATTGTGAATCTATGATATAAGATTATATATTATGCTCACTATCCAGGTATTTGATTATGCCCCTAAGACTATTTCCATGAGCGGCTATTATGATTCGTTTTCCCATTTTCATCTGGGGCACAATTATTTTGTTCCAATACGGCAGTGTCCTTAAAATCGTCAATTTTAACGATTCGAACATTGGAAAATCAGCCTTGGATGGCTCGTTTGCATAACGAGGATCATTCACGATCCGATCGTAATGCGTGTGGTCAACGTCCATCGGCGGTGGTGGTGTATCAAAACTACGTCTCCAAATTTTGACCTGTAGAATTTTAACAAACAATAATGTTAAAATATAATATCGTACTTAATTTTTCCTAATAAAATTAAATTAGTATCCCTTTGCAGACCGGGGGAGTTGATAACATGAAGGTCAAATAATCTCTCTCTTTTCTCTCTCGACTCCGGCCATAAGCTTAAATTTTTGAAAATTATTATTCACCTACAAATATATTATAATTGCTGATTATTTCTTATACTTATTAAATTACTGTTTTTAAAAATTTCTATAAGTACCACTACTACTTATAATTCAGAACGGGTTCATATATATACTATCACATATTATAATGTTTTGTATGTTAGGTACTATATATGCGTATGTTAAATATTACAGTTACTATGTAAAACATATTTGCTCAATTTCGCGATCAAAAAAATTATATAATATCAATTTAAATCAATTTTCAAGATTTTTTTACTATTTTTTTACTATTTTTTTACTTTTAATATTAAATAATATTATTTTTTTTTAAATTTAATTTTCAATTACATTTAATTTTTTTCTTCAAATGTTTACCGTTACATAAAAGCAATTAACGTGAAAACTGTAGCATTTCTTTCTACCTACTCTCGCTTAAATTTTTGTTTTGAGTTGATCAACAGCGGAGTTTATACAAGAGTATACGATATTACGATGAAATTTTAAAATATGTATAGAAAATCAAATTAAATCATGGTTATCATAATTTCACCAAAAATTTGTGTCTTTTTTGTAGTTTTTCTGGCTCCAAAAGAAAGCTATTATGAAAAATTCAAAAAATGACTTAAATAAAGTACATATAAATAGTATAAAAATGTACATTACTATGCTATTATACATAAAAAATAGACACTCATTATAAAATAATATTCCCTTCGTTTCACTAAAAATCGTATAATTTAAAATTTAAATACTCATAAAATTCTATTTCTGTTATCATTAAAGTGACTATTTATTAAAAATAAAAATTGTACTAAATGACAGTGTAAAGAGAATGTATAATATATTATATATATATATATATATATTATAATATTGATAATTTAGATTTTGAATATATAACTGAATATTGATAAACTATGCTTCGCTAAAATGAATTTTATTCAATAGGACAGTAGTTCAGTAGTGAAAGAACCATGAAAATCGACTTAAATTGATATTATAAATTTCTATTACTATACATCACTGGTGTACAATTAAGAATATTTATTAACCTGTTTTTCACCGTATTTGGCCGCGGTTTCGGACTTGTCAAGTCCGGTAAGACCACCATAATGTCGTTCGTTAAGACGCCAAGTCGTATAAATCGGTATGTCCGACTGATTTAGCTCGTCGAGTATTGTGCACAGAGTGTCTTGGGCCCTCGTCAAAACGGAAGTGTGTCCCACGTCAAACATATAATTTCCTAATTTCAATGTTTTTCCAGCATTAGCGGCTTCTTCTATGCCTGACGAATAAATTAAATAAACTAAAATTTTTCATTTATTATAATATATTATTTTATATGTATAAAATTGAAAGATCATCATTTTTAGGATAAATTGGAATAAACGAAAAAAAAAAAAATAAAAATTTCTATTATGTATGCATATATTATTAATATATGCATTAACGATTAACATTTTTTTACTTTTTTTCTAATAAATATTATTTCAAAAAATTGTAGTATTAATATTGAATAATAACAGATTTTTACAATAATTACTAATATAAAAATATTGAGTTTTAATTCATGCCTATTCAAAAATTACATATTATTTTAATTTGATCTAAACATTATTATTACGCGTTTTTAATATAAATTAATAAATTCCCATCATTTCTAATACGTTTATATTATAAAAATATAATTTAATAGAGAATTTGTATAATTACAATCATCAATACCTTTAGGACTTAATTTTGCATCGTACCAACCACAGAATAAGTTTTTTCTATTCCATTCGCTCTCGCCATGTCTGACCATTACAATGCGGTAAGTAGACGTAGAATTCTATTAAATTGTAAATAAATTTTCAAATAACTCATTTGTCTTGAGTAAATACGCATTTATTTCTATTAATTTAATTTATATAGCTAATAGTACAGTATACTGTTAATGATTAAAGCAAAAACAATTTACTCTGGGTTTATCGATGCAATTATTATAATGATAAATATTTCTTAAAATCGTATACCATATTCTCGTCTGTCCATTCGTTTTAATTGCACAATTGGCAAATAAATGAAACATTACAGCCGACTGTGAAAAATGACCTTAATACAGTCAATTTAAATTATTTGAACGCACATTCATTTTATTTGATATTTACACAAATTAAAATCAATAGCCGTTGTTGACATAGTAATAAGTAATAACAGTATGGATTGTTATTTAATAACGTAATAAAATATATAAAAAAGAGCTGATACTCCTGCCGCACAGGATACAGGTGTGCGAATCATAGCGTTTAATTTTAATTAGAAATTGAATGCAATGATAAACCATTGCATTCGTAAAAACGATTCTGAGCGAAGTTCAGTCAGATTATAATTTTCGTTTGAACTAAAAATATCAACTTAAAACAGCTATAAAAAAAAAATTGAGATTAGGGATTTTTCTAATATTTTAGTATGATGTTAAGTAATATGTAAGTATACTTCAGTAAAATTTTCAGACCCTAATACCAAAAATTGCCAATTTTATCAAACATTATATACGTAAAAACGAGAATTTTACGAAATATTCAATGTCCAATATTTTGTAGAAAAATTTAAAAAACGGTTCCAAAATTTTACCACATATATAATAATAGCTATGTGAGCACCCAAAAAAATTTTCAAGTCTCTATCTTAAAAATTGCCCTAGTTATCGAGAAATATAGAAATTGAATTCGTCAAAATTTCATTTTTCGTGAAAAATGCCGTTTTTTCGTCATTTTTTCGAAGTTTTTTCTACCGCTTATAGTCAATTTTGAAAAATTCGAAAAATCCACTTTGCTACCGGAAACATACCCTATTCGTGATAATCGGAGCATTATTTCGGGTAGTAAAAATGTCTTCAGAATAAAAAAAAAAAATAAAAAAAACAAAAAAAAAATCACACATCATTGTAAAACCAATACATTCTTCGCTTCGCTCAGAATCTAAAATTATTCCAAGCAATAATATTATATAAGCAATGATAGAAAATAGATAAGTCAATATTTAATTTAAAAAATATAATAAATTGCATATTGTGGGTAATTACATGTCGAAATAAAATAGATACTCGTATATATCGTTATTCCTGTTATATTATTTCGAAATTCCAATTGTTTTGTGCTTTAAAACTCTTTTGTTGATAGATTAGTTTGAATCGAACTAAACTTAAATACCTACGTACTACAATTATGTTTTCGGTTAGACGCTACATTGCTACCATTTAAATTACTCGTAGGTATATGTTTAATATAAGGTTAATATAATTTTATTCCAATTATAATTTTCGTGTCACCTTTGTGAATTCTGCCGTTTTGCGTAGAAATACTTATCTATACAAAATTATAGACATTATAGTGATTTTTATTTTAAAGTTGAATTTATTACTATTATTAATAATAATTATTGATAAAAATTGGTTTTTCAAATATTTTTTTCTCCCGTTAAATGTTAATAATTTTTTAAGAAAGTAAAGAAAATAAAGTAAAACAAGTAAACAACAAAACAACATAAATTATTCACAATAAAACATGGATTGTAATAACAAAATGAGAACGTATCGTTATTGATGATCATTTACCGAACTGTGATTTGATTATAAACATACCTATACAAAATATTGATAAACCTTGTACCTAATAACAAAATCCATTAAATTATGAGCACGAGTGAAATAATCATTCAATTTTCAATTTTCAAATTTCAAGTTGTAGGTATAATATAGGTATATAGCA